>BSBK01012306.1:0-5000 GCA_027943335.1 Chamaecyparis obtusa
GGAGCACCGACTAGGAGTTCTTGAGTTTGTAAATAGATCACCGACTATGAGGCAGTTTGCACCAGGACCGTGGTTAGGGTTTCAGCGCGCATCGCAAAAAATACCTCCACGAAGGGAACGTGGCGGAAGAGCTGGTGTTGTAACACTTGAGGTTAGAGAGCTGCAGAGACAAGTGCGAGTATTGCAAGAAGAGATTCATAAAGGAATAATTCTTAATGTCAGAGATGAAAGCGAGGATGAAGCTGAAGAAGAATATCAAGAAGGAGAAGTCGAAATTGTGAACCAGAGGAAGAAAGACTTTTTCGAGCCATTTGTAAGATTGGGAAAAGACCTAAGATTGAGGTTCCTACATTATTTGGAAATTTTAACCCAGAAGAATTGATCGACTGGATCAATGAATGTGAGGGAATATTTTGAGGATGAAGATGTCGAGGATCCTGACAGGGTCAAATTTGTGAAGGCCAAACTGAAAGGTCATGCGAAGATCTAGTGGCAAGAAATTTAGTTGGAGTGAAATAGAAGGGGAAAGGAGAAAATCACGAGATGGGATCGGATGGTGGATAAATTGAAGTGGCAGTTCATTCCTGTTGATTATGAGCTTGACCTACTGAAGAAAAATGCAGAGTTTGAAGCAAGCAGTAAGATTTATTCAGGAGTATACAGAGGAGTTCTATTAACTCCTCATTAGAACAGGCTATGCAGAAGCTGATAAGGAGAAAGTTGCTTGATACCTTAATGGGTTAAGGCCAAGCATTCAGGAGGAGCTGAATCTGGTTCGAATGAATAGTATTGAAGAGGCATACCAGTTTTCCCTAAAAGTAGAGGAAAAGCTGAACAAGAAGTTTGAGAGTAGACAAAATGGAAGAGGTTGCGGTGAATGGTAATATGGTGGCCGAAATGAAGATCTGAAAAAGAAGGATGAGGCCAGAGTAGCAGTCAGAATCAGCGAGGAAATAATTCAAATCACTTCGAGGATCAGAATAATAGAGATCAGAGAGGAAGAGGAAGAGGAGAATGATCTGGAAGAGGTGGCTTCCATGGAACATGTTTTCACTATGGAGAAGAAGGTCATAGGGCATTTGAATGTCCTCAGCGCCAAGGCAGAACAGACAGGAGAAATGAAGGCCACGCCAGAGTTGCACATGTAGATGAAGATGCCAGATCATTCAAATTCTGAAGATGCTGAAAGAGGAGAATGTTGATTAATAGAAGAGTCCTGTTGAGTGGTGAGAATGAACCTGAGCAAAAGAGGATCCTGTTTCGCACCAGGTGCAAGTGTGAAGGTAAATGTTGTGAAGTGATTATTGATAGTGGAAGCACTGACAATTTGGTGGTCAGAAGAGATGGTGACAAAGTTGAAGCTCAAGAGATAGAAAACACCCACATCCATATCGGATTTCCTGGGTACAGGATGACCACAAGGTCATGGTCAATGAACAATGCCTAGTGAAGTTCAAGATTGGCGGATACCAAGATGAGGTATTGTGTGATATCATATCTATGGATGCATGTCATATGTTGTTGGGTAGACCATGGTAGTTTGACAGATGTGCTGTACAATGATGGTCGTGCGAATACATATTCCCTGACAAAGGATGGAGTGCGACATAAGCTAAAACCATTGAAGGAGACTGAAGAAAAGGTATGTGGTAATGCAAGGATAACTTTTGTTGATGAAAAAAATTTCCTAGATGGTATGAGGCATCAGCATGTATATTTTGCTTTAATTCAAAAGCTGGTAAAGAGGAAGTAGAAGATGTTCCTGTAGAAGTTGCAGATTTGTTAAATGAGTTTCAGGATATTATATCCGATAACGTGCCTGATAGATTACCACCAGTCAGGAAGATCAGTCATCAGATGGACTTGATCCCAGGAGTGAGTTTGCCGAATAAGGCAGCACACAGAATGACACCTGCAGAAAGTGAGGAGTTGAACAGACAAGTACATGAACTATTATAGATAGGATTGATCCGTGAGAGTCTGAGTCCCTGTGCTGTACCAACGGTATTAGCACCAAAGAAGAATGGAGAATGGAAGATGTGTACAGATTCTAGGGCAATAAACAAGATCACAATCAAGTACAGGTTTCCATTGCCATGAATGGATAATATTATGGACTATTTGAGTAGAGCTGTGTATTTCTCAAAGATAGATCTGAAGAGTGGATATCATCAGATTCGGATCAGAGAAGGAGATGAATGGAAGACTGCCTTCAAGACAAAGGAAGGACTATATGAGTGGTTAGTCATGCCTTTTGGGCTAACCAATGCACCGAATACTTTCATGCGGCTCATGAACGAGGTTCTGAAAGAATTTTTGGGTAAGTTTGTCATTGTTTTACCTAGATAATATTTTGATATTTAGTAAGACATTGGATGAGCATATGATGCATATTCGTATGGTATTTGAGAAGTTGAGAGAAGAGAAATTGCTAATTAATTTGAAGAAGTGTAGTTTTGTGAATAAAGAGTTGGTGTATTTGGGGTTTGTAGTTTCAGGAGAAGATCTAAAAATGGAACTAGAGAAGGTACAAGCTATCATTGAATGGCCTACTCCAAGGAGTGCTACTGAGGTAAGATCTTTCCATGGTGTAGCTAGCTTTTACAGAAAGTTTATCAAAAATTTTAGCAGTATTTGTGGACCCTTGACTGAAACAATGAGAGGGGATAGAAAAGAGTTTAAGTGGACTAATGGGGCAGAAAAGAGTTTTCAATTGTTGAAACAAAAAGTTACAGAACAACCTCTTTTAGCACTTCCAGATTTTAATAAGGTGTTTCAAGTAGATTGTGATGCTAGTGGTACTGCAATAGGAGCTGTTATGAGCCAAGAAGGTAAACCTGTTGCTTATTTCAGTGAGAAGTTAAATGATGCCAAGAGGAAATATTCTATTTATGATCAGGAATTTTATACTATAGTTCAGGCATTAAAGAAGTGGAGACATTATCTACTTCTAAGGAGTTTGTTTTGTATACTGATCATCAAGCTTTGCAATATTTGAATAGTCAAGGAAAGTTGAATCAGAGGCATTTGAAATGGGTTGAGTTTTTGCAAAGTTATACATTTGTTTTGAAACACAGGAGTGGAAAGTCTAATAGGGTTGCAGATGCTCTAGCAGAAGGCAACTATTGCTGACAGAAATGCAGATTGAAGTGGTTGGGTTCAAGGAACTCAATAATTTGTATCCAGAGGATCCTGATTTTGGTGAAGCTTGGAAAGCTTGTACAGAATCTGTTACTCTAGACAGGACGAAATGGTTGGATTTCATCATCCAGGATGATATCCTATTCAGAGGGAGTCAGTTGTGCATTCCATCAAGTTCTATGAGGGAGAATCTCATACAAGGAGAAGCATAGCAGAGGATTGGCTGGACATTTTGGTCGTGATAAAACCATTGGTTTGGTTAGTGAGAATTATTATTGGCCACAGTTGCAGCAAGATGTGAAGAAGTTTGTACAGAGTTGCAGGGTATGTCAAATGGTGAAAGGAGTGAAGCAGAATACAGGGTTTGTACCAGCCATTACCTATGCCAGAGAAGCCTTGGGAGGATATCAGTATGGACTTTGTTCTTGGTTTACCGAGGACACCAGCAGGGACATGATTCAATTTTTGTAGTAGTTGACAGATTTTCGAAGATGGCACATTTCATTCCCCTGCAAGAAGACTAATGATGTTGTTCATGTAGCAGAATTATTTTTCAGAGAAGTAGTGAGACTTCATGGTTTACCAAAGACCATAGTTTCAGATCGGGACACTAAGTTTGTTGGATATTTCTAGCGAACATTGTGGAAGAAGTTGAAGACAAATTTGAAGTTTAGTTCATCACATCATCCACAGACTGATGGACAGACAGAGGTGGTGAATAGGAGTTTGGAAAATCTGCTGAGATGTTTGGTCAGGGATAAACCAACAAGATGAGATTTGATTTTACCACAGGTAGAATTTGCATACAATAATTCTGTCAACAGGAGCACTGGCAAATCACCATTCCCAGATTATATATGGAAGTAGGTCCAAGAAATGCATCTGAGTTGAGAAAGATAGATAAAGGAGAAATAAGTAGTGCTGAGGCTAAGGATTTTGTAGAACATTTGAAGAACATCCATCGGGAGGTGAGGAAGCATATTACCAAGATGAACGGACAGTATAAGGCTAAGGTAGATGAGAAAAAAAGGTCTAAGGAATTTCAGGTTGGTGATGAAGTCATGGTTTATTTGCGGAAGGAGCGGTTTCCAGTTGGTACATATAATAAGCTGAAAATGAAGAAGTTTGGACCATGTAAGATATTAAAGAAGCATGATTCAGGAAATGCATATGAGGTAGAATTGCCTAGTGAGCTGAATATTTTACCAGTGTTTAACATTTTAGATCTGACATAGTATCATGAAGGAGGTGTTGAAGATGAGATCACAGCAGCATAGTGGAGTATTCCAGCAACTAGTTTAGACACTAAAGAGATCGAAGACATACTGGATAGTCGTGTTGGTAGAAGCACAAGGAATAGGACATATGAAGAGTATTTGGTCAAATGGAAAGGATGACCTGTAGAAGATTCATCATGGCTAACAAAGGAGGAGGTTACCCGTCTTGGTTTTCCTCTGCACACCTGAGTCGTGACAGGGTCACTTCTCAAATTACCCTGGGTGTCTGATGCAGGAGCATCCTGGGTGTAAGAGAAATCTTGCATCACCCAAAAATATTTTTGGTTTTATATTCAATAAGGGGCTATTTTGTGCAGAGCTGCTATTTATGGAAAGTTACTATTTTTGGTATTTTTTCATATGCTCAGAATGATCTGATTTCTTTCTTTGGAGATTCATTTTGGTCATGTAAGTCTTCTAGTAAAGTTTCATTGCCAGATCAAGTGTATATTGGAAGATATTGAAGATTTTTGGTATTGGCAACAGGGTACAGAAACTTTGAACTCAGTTTTGAAGGCTTTAGAAGCCCCGGATGAAGTTGAAAATTTGGGTGACGGGCGCTTGCGTGGGGCAACCCTGTAG
>BSBK01012306.1:10000-42500 GCA_027943335.1 Chamaecyparis obtusa
TAAGTGTTGTAGAGATCCTCGCGCCCTTTCTGAAATGGGGTTACAATAGTCAATCGGGTCAACTGGTGATGACTTATGGTCTTCGGAAGTTGGGTCACCTGAAATGGCAGAAAATGATTTTTCTTCAAAATTTCTGTTCGGGTTTCAAAATTTATTTTGAGCCGACTATGATGTAATGAAATGTAAAAATAAAAAAAAAAAATAATTCTAAGTTTGGTCGGCCTTATTGGCTAAAATTCTGGAACCTTCCCAGGCGGTGGAAAGTTGCCTATATAAGGAAGGCTGTATTATTGTCTTAGGCAGTTCAGAATAGTTCTGGGTAGTAGATCTGGGTATTGATTCGAGGCTTTGTCCTACAGAATATTGTAAGGGAATGCCCATGTGGCTTTGCATATTGTAATTCTGAAAGTTTGTAATTCCACATTTGTGGAGATAATAAGAAGCCAATTTTCTGTTCTTGCATATTGTTGTTGTTTCTCTATTTCTGTTATGTGTTTGTGGTATTAAGGGGAGCACCCTTCATCAAGTGGTATCAGATCAGGAGTTCTTGAGTGTGTAAACAGATCGCCGACTGTGAGGTAGTTTGCAACAGGACCGTGGCTAGGGTTTCAGCGCGCATCGCGAAAATGCCTCCACGAAGGGAACGTGGCGAAAGAGCTGGTGTTGTAACACCTGAGGTTAGAGAGCTGCAGAGACAAGTGCGAGCATTGCAAGAATAGATTCGCAGAGGAATGAATCTTAATGTCAGAGACGAAAGCGAGGATGAAGCCGAAGAAGAATATCAAGAAGGAGAAGTTGAAACTGTGAACCATGAGGAAGAAAGACTTTTTCGGGTGATTTCCAAGATTGAGAAAAGACCTAAGATTGAGGTTCCTACATTTTCTAGAAATCTTAACCCAGAGGAACTGATCGACTGGATCAATGAATGTGAGGAATATTTTGAGTATGAAGATGTTGAGGGTCCTGATAGGGTCAAATTTGCGAAGGCCAGACTGAAAGGTCATGCGAAGATCTGGTGGCAAGATATTCAATTGGAGCGAAATAGAAGAGGGAAAGATAAAATCACAAGATGGGATCGGATGGTGGATAAATTGAAGCGACAGTTCATTCCTGTTGATTATGAGCTTGATCTACTAAAGAAAATGCAAAGTTTGAAGCAAGCAGGAAGATCTGTTCAAGAGTATATAGAGGAGTTCTATCGACTTCTCATCAGAACAGGCCATGCAGAATCTGATAAGGAGAAAGTTGCCCGATACCTTAATGGGTTAAGGCCAAGCATTAAGGAGGAGCTGAATCTGGTTCGAATGAACAGTATTGAGGAGGCATACCAGTTTTCCCTAAAAGTAGAGGAAAAGATGAACAAGAAGTTTGAGAGCAGATAAAACGGAAGAGGTCGCGGTGGACGATCTGGTGGATGGTCATATGGTGGCCGAAATGAAGATCCGAAAAAGAAGGATGAGGCTAGTAGCAGTCAGAATCAGCGAGGAAATAATTCCAATCGCTTCCAAGATCAGAATAATAGAGATCAAAGAGGAAGAGGAAGAGGACAAGGATCTGGAAGAGGTGGCTTCCGTGGAACATGTTTTCACTGTGGAGAAGAACGTCATATGGCATTTGAATGTCCTCAACACCAAGGCAGAACAGACAGGAGAAATGAAGGCCAGGCCAGAATTGCACATGTAGATGAAGATGCCAGATCATCAAATTCTGAAGATGCTGAAAGAGGAGAAACGTTGATTAACAGAAGAGTCCTGTTGAGTGGTGAGAATGAACCTGAGCAAAGGAGGAGCTTGTTTCGCACCAAGTGCAAGTGTGAAGGTAAATGTTGTGATGTGATTATCGATAGTGGAAGCACTGACAATTTGGTGTCAGAAGAGATGGTGACAAAGTTGAAGCTCAAGAGACAGAAATACCCACATCTATATCGGATTGCCTGGGTACAGGATGACCACAAGGTCATGGTCAATGAACAATGCCTAGTGAAGTTCAAGATTGGTGGATACCAAGATGAGGTATTGTGTGATATCATATCTATGGATGCATGTCATATGTTGTTGGGTAGACCATGGCAGTTTGACAGATGTGTTGTACATGATGGCCGTGTGAATACCTATTCCCTGACAAAGGATGGAGTGCGACATAAGCTAAAACCATTGAATGAGACTGAAGAAAAGGTATGTGGTAATGCAAGGATAACTTTTGTTGATGGAAGAAATTTCCTAGATGGTATGAGGCATGATCATGTATGTTTTGCTTTAATTCCAAAAGCTGGTAAAGAGGAAGTAGAAGATGTTCCTGTAGAAGTTGCAGATTTGTTGAATGAATTTCAGGATATTATATTCGATAACGTGCCTGATGGATTACCACCAGTTAGGAAAATCAGTCATCAAATGGATTTGATCCCAGGAGCGAGTTTGCTGAATAATGCAGCACACAGAATGACACCTGCAGAAAGTGAGGAGTTAAACAGACAAGTACATGAACTGCTACAGAAAGGATTGATTCATGAGAGTCTGAGTCCCTATGCTGTACCAGCGGTATTAGCACCAAAGAAGAATGGAGAGTGGAGGATGTGTACAGATTCTAGGGTAATAAACAAGATCACAATCAAGTACAGGTTTCCATTGTCACGAATGGATGATATTATGGACTGTTTGAGTGGAGCTGTGTATTTTTCAAAGATAGATCTGAAAAGTGGATATCATCAGATTCGGATCAGAGAAGGAGATGAATGGAAGACTGCCTTCAAGACAAAGGAAGGACTGTATGAGTGGTTAGTCATGCCTTTTGGGCTAACCAATGCACCGAGCACTTTCATGCAGCTCATGAACGAGGTTCTGAAAGAATTTCTAAGTAAGTTTGTCATTGTTTACCTAGATGATATTCTGATCTTTAGTAAGACATTGGAGGAGCATATGATGCATATTCGTATGGTATTTGAGAAGCTGAGAGAAGAGAAATTGTTGATTAATTTGAAGAAGTGCAGTTTTGTGAAGAAAGAGTTAGTGTATTTGGGGTTTGTAGTTTCAGGAGAAGGTCTAAAAATGGACCCAGAGAAGGTACAGGCTATCCTTGAATGGCCTACTCCAAGGAATGCTACTGAGGTAAGATCTTTTCATGGTCTAGCTAGCTTTTACAAAAAGTTTATCAGAAATTTTAGCAGTATTTGTGGACCCTTGACTGAAACAATGAGAGGGGATAGAAAAGAGTTTTCAATTGTTGAAACAAAAAGTTACAGAACAACCTGTTTTAGCACTTCCAGATTTTAATAAGGTGTTTCAAGTAGATTGTGATGCTAGTGGTACTACAATAGGAACTGTTATGAGCCAAGAAGGTAAACCTATTGCTTATTTCAGTGAGAAGTTGAATGATGCCAAGAGAAAATATTCTATTTATGATCAGGAATTTTATGCTATAGTTCAAGCATTAAAGAAGTGGAGACACTATTTGCTTCCTAAGGAGTTTGTTTTGTATACTGATCATCAAGCTTTGCAATATTTGAATAGTCAAGGAAAGTTGAATCAAAGGCATTTGAAATGGGTTGAATTTTTGCAGAGTTATACATTTGTTTTGAAACACAGGAGTGGAAAGTCTAATAGGGTTGTAGATGCTCTTAGCAGAAGGCAACTACTGCTGACAGAAATACAGATTGAAGTAGTTGGGTTCAAGGAGCTCAAGAATTTGTATCCAGAGGATCCTGATTTTGGTGAAGTTTGGAAAGCTTGTAAAGAACCTGTTACTCTAGACAGGACGAAATGGTTGGATTTCATCATCTAGGATGATATGCTATTCAGAGGGAGTCAATTGTGCATTCCACGAAGTTCTATGAGGGAGAATCTCATCAAGGAGAAGCATAGTGGAGGATTGGCTGGACACTTTGGTCGTGATAAAACCCTTGCTTTGGTTGGTGAGAATTATTAATGGCCACAATTGCAGTAAGATGTGAAGAAGTTTGTACAGAGTTGCAGAGTATGTCAGATGGCGAAAGGAGTGAAGCAGAATACAGGGTTGTATCAGCCATTACCTATACCAGAGAAGCCTTGGGAGGATATCAGTATGGACTTTGTTCTTGGTTTACCGAGGACACAGTGGGGACACGATTCAATTTTTGTGGTAGTTGACAGATTTTCAAAGATGGCACATTTCATTCCCTGCAAGAAGACTAATGATGCTGTTCATGTAGCAGAATTGTTTTTCAGAGAAGTAGTGAGACTTCATGGTTTGCGAAAGACCATAGTTTCAGATCGGGACACTAAGTTTGTTGGATATTTCTGGCGTACATTGTGGAAGAAGTTAAAGACAGATTTGAAGTTCAGTTCATCACATCATCCACAGACTGATGGACAAACAGAGGTGGTGAATAGGAGTTTGGAAAATTTGCTGAGATGTTTGGTTGGAGATAAGCCAACAGGATGGGATTTGATTTTACCACAGGCAGAATTTGCATACAATAATTCTGTCAACAGGAGCACTGGCAAATCACCATTCCAGATTGTATATGGAAGTAGTCCAAGAAATGCATCTGAATTGAGGAAGATATATAAAGGAGAAATAAGTAGTGCTGAAGCTGAAGATTTTGCAGAACACTTGAAGAACATCCATGAGGAGGTGAGGAAGCATATTATCAAGATGAACGCACAGTATAAGGCTAAGGCAGATGAGAAAAGGAGGTATAAAGAATTTCAAGTTGGTGATGAAGTCATGGTTCATTTGCGGAAGGAGCGGTTTCCAGTTGGTACATATAACAAGCTGAAAATGAAAAAGTTTGGACCATGTAGGATACTGAAGAAACATGATTCAGGAAATGCATATGAGGTAGAATTGCCTACTAAGCTAAATATTTCACCAGTGTTTAACATTTCAGACCTGACAGAGTATCATGAAGGAGGTGTTGAAGATGAGATCATAGCAGCACAGTGGAGTATTCCAGCAACTAGTTCAGACACTAAGGAGATCGAAGATATACTGGACAGTCGTATTGGCAGAAGCACAAGGAACAGGATATATGAAGAATATCTGGTCAAGTGGAAAGGATGACCTGTTGAAGATTCATCATGGCTGACAAAGGAGGAGATTAGCCGTCTTGATTTTTCTCTGCACACCTGAGTCGTGACAGGGTCACTTCTCAAATTACCCCGGGTGTCTGATGCAGGAGCATCCTGGGTGTAAGAGCAATCTTGCATCACCCAAAAATATTTCTATTATTTTGTATTCAATAAGGGCTATTTTGTGCAGAGTTGCTATTTACGGAAAGTTACTATTTTTGGTAATTTTTGTATGTGCTCAGAATGATCTGATTTCTTTCTTGGAGGTTCATTTTGGTCATATAAGTCTGCCAGTAAAGTTTCATTGCCAGATCAAGTGTATATTGGAAGATATTGAAGATTTTCGGTATTGGCAGCAGGGTACAGAAACGTCGAACTCAGTTTTGAAGGCTTTAGAGGCCCCGGATGAGGTCGAATTTTGGGCTGAATGAAGCATTCTTAACTCAAGCGTTGTAGAGCTCCTCGCGCCCTTTCTGAAATGGGGTTACAATAGTCAATCGGGTCAACTGGTGATGACTTATGGTCTTCGGAAGTTGGGTCACCTGAAATGACAGAAAATGATTTTTCTTCAAAATTTCTATTCGGGTTTCAAAATTTATTTTGAGCCGACTATGATGTAATGAAATGTAAAAGAAAAAAAAAATAATTCTAAGTTTGGTCGGCCTTATTGGCTAAAATTCTGGAACCTTCCCAGGCGGTGGAAAGTTGCCTATATAAGGAAAGTTGTATTATTGTCTTAGGCAGTTCAGAATAGTTCTGGGTAGTAGATCTGGATATTGATTCGAGGCTTTATCCTACAGAATATTGTAAGGGAATGCCCATGTGGCTTTGCATATTGTAATTCTAAAAGTTTGTAATTCCACATTTGTGGATATAATAAGAAGCCAATTTTCTGTTCTTGCATATTGTTGTTGTTTCTCTATTTCTGTTATGTGTTTGTGGTATTAAGGGGAGCACCCTTCATCAAGTGGTATCAGAGCAGGAGTTCTTGAGTGTGTAAACAGATCGCAGACTGTGAGGCAATTTGCACCAGGACCGTGGCTAGGGTTTCAGCGCGCATCGCGAAAATGCCTCAACGAAGGAAACGTGGCGGAAGAGCTGGTGTTGTAACACCTGAGGTTAGAGAGCTGCAGAGACAAGTGCGAGCATTGCAATAAGAGATTCGCAGAAGAATGAATCTTAATGTCAGAGATGAAAGCGAGGATGAAGCCGAAGAAGAATATCAAGAAGGAGAAGTTGAAACTTTGAACCATGAGGAATAAAGACTTTTTCGGGTGATTTCCAAGATTGGGAAAAGACCTAAGATTGACGTTCCTACATTTTCTTAAAATCTTAACCCAGAGGAATTGATCGACTGGATCAATGAATGTGAGGAATATTTTGAGTATGAAGATGTTGAGGATCCTGATGATTATGAGCTTGATCTACTAAAGAAAATGCAAAGTTTGAAGCAAGCAGGAAGATCTGTTCAAGAGTATAAAGAGGAGTTCTATCGACTTCTCATCAGAACAGGCCATGCAGAAGCTGATAAGGAGAAAGTTGCCCGATACCTTAATGGGTTAAGGCCAAGCATTCAGGAGGAGCTGAATCTGGTTCGAATGAACAGTATTGAGGAGGCATACCAGTTTGCCCTAAAAGTAGAGGAAAAGCTGAACAAGAAGTTTGAGAGCAGACAAAATGAAAGAGGTCACGGTGGACGATCTGGTGGACGGTCATATGGTGGCCGAAATGAAGATCTGAAAAAGAAAGATGAGGCTAGTAGCAGTCAGAATCAGGGAGGAAATAATTCCAATCGCTTCCAAGATCAGAATAATAGAGATCAAAGAGGAAGAGGAAGAGGACAAGGATCTGGAAGAGGTGGCTTCCGTGGAACATGTTTTCACTGTGGAGAAGAACGTCATAGGGCATTTGAATGTCCTCAACACCAAGGCAGAACAGATAGGAGAAATGAAAGCCAGGCCAGAATTGCACATGTAGATGAAGATGCCAGATCATCAAATTCTGAAGATGCTGAAAGAGGAGAAACGTTGATTAACAGAAGAGTCCTGTTGAGTGGTGAGAATGAACCTGAGCAAAGGAGGAGCTTGTTTCGCACCAGGTGCAAGTGTGAAGGTAAATGTTGTGATGTGATTATCGATAGTGGAAGAACTGACAATTTGGTGTCAGAAGAGATGGTGACAAAGTTGAAGCTCAAGAGACAAAAACACCCACATCCATATCGGATTGCCTGGGTACAGGATGACCATAAGGTCATGGTCAATGAACAATGCCTAGTAAAGTTCAAGATTGGCGGATACCAAGATGAGGTATTGTGTGATATCATATCTATGGATGCATGTCATATGTTGTTGGGTAGACCATGGCAGTTTGACAGATGTGCTGTACATGATGGCCGTGCGAATACCTATTCCCTGACAAAGGATGGAGTGCGACATAAACTAAAACCATTGAATGAGACTGAAGAGAAGGTATGTGGTAATACAAGGATAACTTTTGTTGATGGAAGAAATTTCCTAGATGGTATGAGGCATGATCATGTATGTTTTGCTTTAATTCCAAAAGCTGGTAAAGAGGAAGTAGAAGATGTTCCTGTAAAAGTTGTAGATTTGTTGAATGAGTTTCAGGATATTATATCTGATAACGTGCTTGATGGATTACCACCAGTCAGGAAGATCAGTCATCAAATGGATT
The DNA here is from genome assembly GCA_027943335.1 of Chamaecyparis obtusa. Lineage (NCBI taxonomy): Eukaryota > Viridiplantae > Streptophyta > Pinopsida > Cupressales > Cupressaceae > Chamaecyparis > Chamaecyparis obtusa. The sequence goes on from BSBK01012306.1 coordinate 17,737, forward strand.
TGATCCCAGGAGCGAGTTTGCCGAATAAGGCAGCACACAGAATGACACCTGCAGAATGTGAGGAGTTGAACAGACAAGTACATGAACTGCTACAGAAAGGATTGATCCGTGAGAGTCTGAGTCCCTGTGCTGTACCAGCGGTATTAGCACCAAAGAAGAATGGAGAGTGGAGGATGTGTACAGATTCTAGGGCAATAAACAAGATCACAATCAAGTATAAGTTTTCATTGCCACGAATGGATGATATTATGGACTGTTTGAGTGGAGCTGTGTATTTTTCAAAGATAGATCTGAAAAGTGGATATCATCAGATTCGGATCAGAGAAGGAGATGAATGGAAGACTACCTTCAAGACAAAGGAATGACTGTATGAGTGGTTAGTCATGCCTTTTGGGCTAACCAATGCACCGAGCACTTTCATGCGGCTCATGAACGAGGTTCTGAAAGAATTTCTAGGTAAGTTTGTCATTGTTTACCTAGATGATATTCTGATCTTTAGTAAGACATTGGAGGAGCATATGATGCATATTCGTATGGTATTTGAGAAGCTGAGAGAAGAGAAATTGTTGATTAATTTGAAGAAGTGCAGTTTTGTGAAGAAAGAGTTGGTGTATTTGAGATTTGTAGTTTCAGGAGAAGGTCTAAAAATGGACCTAGAGAAGGTACAGGCTATCCTTGAATGGCCTACTCCAAGGAATGCTACTAAGGTAAGATCTTTTCATGGTCTAGCTAGCTTTTACAAAAAGTTTATCAAAAATTTTAGCAGTATTTGTGGACCCTTGACTAAAACAATGAGAGGGGATAGAAAAGAGTTTAAGTGGACTAATGGGGCAGAAAAGAGTTTTCAATTGTTGAAACAAAAAGTTACAGAACAACCTATTTTAGCACTTCCAGATTTTAATAAGGTGTTTCAAGTAGATTGTGATGCTAGTGGTACTGCAATAGGAGCTGTTATAAGCCAAGAAGGTAAACCTATTGCTTATTTCAGTGAGAAGTTGAATGATGCCAAGAGAAAATATTCTGTTTATAATCAGGAATTTTATGCTATAGTTCAAGCATTAAAGAAGTGGAGACACTGTTTGCTTCCTAAGGAGTTTGTTTTGTATACTGATCATCAAGCTTTGCAATATTTGAATAGTCAAGGAAAGTTGAATCAAAGACATTTGAAATGGGTTGAATTTTTGCAGAGTTATACATTTGTTTTGAAACACAGGAGTGGAAAGTCTAATAGGGTTGTAGATGCTCTTAGCAGAAGGTAACTACTGCTGACAGAAATGCATATTGAAGTGGTTGGGTTCAAGGAGCTCAAGAATTTGTATCCAGAGGATCCTGATTTTGGTGAAGCTTGGAAAGCTTGTAAAGAACCTGTTACTCTAGACATGATGAAATGGTTGGATTTCATCATCCAGGATGATATGCTATTCAGAGGGAGTCAATTGTGCATTCCACGAAGTTCTATGAGGGAGAATCTCATCAAGGAGAAGCATAGTGGAGGATTGGCTGGACACTTTGGTCGTGATAAAACCCTTGCTTTGGTTGGTGAGAATTATTATTGGCCACAATTGCAGCAAGATGTGAAGAAGTTTGTACAGAGTTGCAGAGTATGTCAGATGGCGAAAGGAGTGAAGCAGAATACAGGGTTGTATCAGCCATTACCTATACCAGAGAAGCCTTGGGAGGATATCAGTATGGACTTTGTTCTTGGTTTACCGAGGACACAGCGGGGACACGATTCAATTTTTGTGGTAGTTGACAGATTTTCAAAGATGGCACATTTCATTCCCTGCAAGAAGACTAATGATGCTGTTCATGTAGCAGAATTGTTTTTCAGAGAAGTAGTGAGACTTCATGGTTTGCCAAAGACCATAGTTTCAGATCGTGACACTAAGTTTGTTGGATATTTCTGGCGTACATTGTGGAAGAAGTTAAAGACAGATTTGAAGTTCAGTTCATCACATCATCCACAGACTGATGGACAAACAGAGGTGGTGAATAGGAGTTTGGGAAATTTGCTGAGATGTTTGGTTGGAGATAAGCCAACAGGATGGGATTTAATTTTACCACAGGCAGAATTTGCATACAATAATTCTATCAACAGGAGCACTGGAAAATCACCATTCCAGATTGTATATGGAAGTAGTCCAAGAAATGCATCTGAATTAAGGAAGATAGATAAAAGAGAAATAAGTAGTGCTGAAGCTGAGGATTTTGCAGAACACTTGAAGAACATCCATGAGGAGGTGAGGAAGCATATTACCAAGATGAACGCACAGTATAAGGCTAAGGCAGATGAGAAAAGGAGGTATAAAGAATTTCAAGTTGGTGATGAAGTCATGGTTCATTTGCGGAAGGAGCGGTTTCCAGTTGGTACATATAACAAGCTGAAAATGAAGAAGTTTGGACCATGTAGGATACTGAAGAAACATGATTCAGGAAACGCATATGAGGTAGAATTGCCTACTGAGCTAAATATTTCACCAATGTTTAACATTTCAGACCTGACAGAGTATCATGAAGGAGGTGTTGAAGATGAGATCACAGCAGCACAGTGGAGTATTCCAGCAACTAGTTCAGACACTAAGGAGATCGAAGATATACTGGACAGTCGTATTGGCAGAAGCACAAGGAACAGGATATATGAAGAATATCTGGTCAAGTGGAAAGGATGACCTGTTGAAGATTCATCATGGCTGACAAAGGAGGAGATTAGCCATCTTGGTTTTCCTCTGCACACCTGAGTCGCGACAGGGTCACTTCTCAAATTACCCCGGGTGTCTGATGCAGGAGCATCCTGGGTGTAAGAGCAATCTTGCATCACCCAAAAATATTTCTATTTTTTTGTATTCAATAAGGGCTATTTTGTGCAGAGCTGCTATTTATGGAAAGTTACTATTTTTGGTAATTTTTGTATGTGCTCAGAATGATCTGATTTCTTTCTTGGAGGTTCATTTTGGTCATATAAGTCTGCCAGTAAAGTTTCATTGCCAGATCAAGTGTATATTGGAAGATATTGAAGATTTTCGGTATTGGCAGCAGGGTACAGAAACTTTGAACTCATTTTTGAAGGCTTTAGAGGCCCCGGATGAGGTCAAATTTTGGGCTGAATGAAGTTTTCTTCATTCAGGCGTTGTAGAGCTCCTCGCGCCTTTTCCGAAATGGGGTTACAATAGTCAATCGGGTCAACTGGTGATGACTTATGGTCTTCGGAAGTTGGGTCACTTGAAATGACAGAAAATGATTTTTCTTCAAAATTTCTGTTCGGGTTTCAAAATTTATTTTGAGCCGACTATGATGTAATGAAATGTAAAATAAATAAATAAAAAATTCTAAGTTTGGTCGGCCTTATTGGCTAAAATTCTGGAACCTTCCCAGGCGGTGGAAAGTTGCCTATATAAGGAAGGTTGTATTATTGTCTTAGGCAGTTTAGAATAGTTCTGGGTAGTAGATCTGGGTATTGATTCAAGGCTTTGTCCTACAGAATATTGTAAGGGAATGCCCATGTGGCTTTGCATATTGTAATTCTGAAAGTTTGTAATTCCACATTTGTGGAGATAATAAGAAGTCAATTTTCTGTTCTTGCATATTGTTGTTGTTTCTCTATTTCTGTTATGTGTTTGTGGTATTAAGGGGAGCACCCTTCATCAAGTGGTATAAGAGCAGGAGTTCTTGAGTGTGTAAACAGATCGCCGACTGTGAGGCAGTTTGCACAAGGACCGTGGCTAGGGTTTCAGCGCGCATCGCGAAAATGCCTCCACGAAGGAAATGTGGCGGAAGAGCTGGTGTTGTAACACCTGAGGTTAGAGAGCTGCAGAGACAAGTGCGAGCATTGCAAGAAGAGATTCGCAGAGGAATGAATCTTAATGTCAGAGACGAAAGCGAGGATGAAGCCGAAGAAGAAAATCAAGAAGGAGAAGTTGAAACTGTGAACCATGAGGAAGAAAGACTTTTTCGGGCGATTTCCAAGATTGGGAAAAGATCTAAGATTGAGGTTCATACATTTTTTGGAAATCTTAACCCAGAGGAATTGATCGACTGGATCAATAAATGTGAGGAATATTTTCAGTATGAAGATGTTGAGGATCCTGATAGGGTCAAATTTGCGAAGGCCAGACTGAAAGGTCATGCGAAGATCTGGTGGCAAGAAATTCAATTGGAGCGAAATAGAAGAGGGAAAGATAAAATCACAAGATGGGATCGGATGGTGGATAAATTGAAGCGACAGTTCATTCCTGTTGATTATGAGCTTGATCTACTAAAGAAAATGCAAAGTTTGAAGCAAGCAGGAAGATCTGTTCAAGAGTATAAAGAGGAGTTCTATCGACTTCTCATCAGAACAGGCCATGCAGAAGCTGATAAGGAGAAAGTTGCCCGATACCTTAATGGGTTAAGGCCAAGCATTCAGGAGGAGCTGAATCTGGTTCGAATGAACAGTATTGAGGAGGCATACTAGTTTGCCCTAAAAGTAGAGGAAAAGCTGAACAAGAAGTTTGAGAGCAGACAAAATGAAAGAGGTCGCGGTTGACGATCTGGTGGACGGTCATATGGTGGCTGAAATGAAGATCCGAAAAAGAAGGATGAGGCTAGTAGCAGTCAGAATCAGCGAGGAAATAATTCCAATCGCTTCCAAGATCAGAATAATAGAGATCAAAGAGGAAGAGGAAGAGGACAAGGATCTGGAAGAGGTGGCTTCCGTGGAACATGTTTTCACTGTGGAGAAGAACGTCATAGGGCATTTGAATATCCTCAGCACCAGGTCAGAACAGACATGAGAAATGAATGCCAGGCCAGAATTGCACATGTAGATGAAGATGCCAGATCATCAAATTCTGAAGATGCTGAAAGAGGAAAAACGTTGATTAACAGAAGAGTCCTGTTGAGTGGTGAGAATGAACCTGAGCAAAGGAGGAGCTTGTTTCGCACCAGGTGCAAGTGTGAAGGTAAATGTTGTGATGTGATTATCGATAGTGGAAGCACTGACAATTTGGTGTCAGAAGAGATGGTGACAAAGTTGAAGCTCAAGAGACAGAAACACCCACATCCATATCGGATTGCCTGGGTACAGGATGACCACAAGGTCATGGTCAATGAACAATGCCTAGTGAAGTTCAAGATTGGCGGATACCAAGATGAGGTATTGTGTGATATCATATCTATGGATGCATGTCATATGTTGTTGGGTAGACCATGGCAGTTTGACAGATGTGCTGTACATAATGGTCGTGCGAATACCTATTCCCTGACAAAGGATGGAGTGCGACATAAGCTAAAACCATTGAATGAGACTGAAGAAAAGGTATGTGGTAATGCAAGGATAACTTTTGTTGATGGAAGAAATTTCCTATATGGTATGAGGCATGATCATGTATGTTTTGCTTTAATTCCAAAAGCTGGTAAAGAGGAAGTAGAAGATGTTCCTGTAGAAGTTGCAAATTTGTTGAATGAGTTTCAGGATATTGTATCTGATAACGTACCTGATGGATTACAACCAGTCAGGAAGATCAGTCATCAAATGGATTTGATCCCAGGAGCGAGTTTGCCGAATAAGGCAGCACACAGAATGACACCTGTAGAAAGTGAGGAGTTGAACAGACAAGTACATGAACTGCTACAGAAAAGATTGATCCGTGAGAGTCTGAGTCCCTGTGCTGTACCAGCGGTATTAGTACCAAAGAAGAATGGAGAGTGGAGGATGTGTACAGATTCTAGGGCAATAAACAAGATCACAATCAAGTACAGGTTTCCATTGCCACGAATGGATGATATTATGGACTGTTTGTGTGGAGCTGTGTATTTTTCAAAGATAGATCTGAAAAGTGGATATCATCAGATTCGGATCAGAGAAGGAGATGAATGGAACACTGCCTTCAAGACAAAGGAAGGACTGTATGAGTGGTTAGTCATGCCTTTTGGGCTAACCAATGCACCGAGCACTTTCATGCGGCTCATGAACGACGTTCTGAAAGAATTTCTAGGTAGGTTTGTCATTGTTTACCTAGATGATATTCTGATCTTTAGTAAGACATTGGAGGAGCATATGATGCATATTCGTATGGTATTTGAGAAGCTGGGAGAAGAGAAATTGTTGATTAATTTGAAGAAGTGCAGTTTTGTGAAGAAAGAGTTGGTGTATTTGAGATTTGTAGTTTCAGGAGAAGGTCTAAAAATGGACCCAGAGAAGGTACAGGCTATCCTTGAATGGCCTACTCCAAGGAATGCTACTGAGGTAAGATCTTTTCATGGTCTAGCTAGCTTTTACAGAAAGTTTATCAAAAATTTTAGTAGTATTTGTGGACCCTTGACTGAAACAATGAGAGGGGATAGAAAAGAGTTTAAGTGGACTAATGGGGCAGAAAAGAGTTTTCAATTGTTGAAACAAAAAGTTACAGAACAACCTGTTTTAGCACTTCCAGATTTTAATAAGGTGTTTCAAGTAGATTGTGATGGTAGTGGTACTGCAATAGGAGCTGTTATGAGCCAAGAAGGTAAACCTATTGCTTATTTCAGTGAGAAGTTGAATGATGCCAAGAGAAAATATTCTGTTTATGATCAGGAATTTTATGCTATAGTTCAAGCATTAAAGAAGTGGAGACACTATTTGCTTCCTAAGGAGTTTGTTTTGTATACTGATCATCAAGATTTGCAATATTTGAATAGTCAAGGAAAGTTGAATCAAAGGCATTTGAAATGGGTTGAATATTTGCAGAGTTATACATTTGTTTTGAAACACAGGAGTGGAAAGTCTAATAGGGTTGTAGATGCTCTTAGCAGAAGGCAACTACTGCTGACAGAAATGCAGATTGAAGTGGTTGGGTTCAAGGAGCTCAAGAATTTGTATCCAGAGGATCCTGATTTTGGTGAAGCTTGGAAAGCTTGTAAAGAACCTGTTACTCTAGACAGGATGAAATGGTTGAATTTCATCATCCAGGATGATATGCTATTCAGAGGGAGTCAATTGTGCATTCCACGAAGTTCTATGAGGGAGAATCTCATCAAGGAGAAGCATAGTGGAGGATTGGCTGGACACTTTGGTCGTGATAAAACCCTTGCTTTGGTTGGTGAGAATTATTATTGGCCACAATTACAGCAAGATGTGAAGAAGTTTGTACAGAGTTGCAGAGTATGTCAGATGGCGAAAGGAGTGAAGCAGAATACAGGGTTGTATCAGCCATTACCTATACCAGAGAAGCCTTGGGAGGATATCAGTATGGACTTTGTTCTTGGTTTACCGAGGACACAGCGGGGACACGATTCAATTTTTGTGGTAGTTGACAGATTTTCAAAGATGGCACATTTCATTCCCTGCAAGAAGACTAATGATGCTGTTCATGTAGCAGAATTGTTTTTCAGAGAAGTAGTGAGACTTCATGGTTTGCCAAAGACCATAGTTTCAGATCGGGACACTAAGTTTGTTGGATATTTCTGGCGTACATTGTGGAAGAAGTTAAAGACAGATTTGAAGTTCAGTTCATCACATCATCCACAGACTGATGGACAAACAGAGGTGGTGAATAGGAGTTTGGGAAATTTGCTGAGATGTTTGGTTGGAGATAAGCCAACAGGATGGGATTTGATTTTACCACAGGCAGAATTTGCATACAATAATTCTGTCAACAGGAGCACTGACAAATCACCATTCCAGATTGTATATGGAAGTAGTCCAAGAAATGCATCTGAATTGAGGAAGATAGATAAAGGAGAAATAAATAGTGCTGAAGCTGAGGATTTTGCAGGACACTTGAAGAACATCCATGAGGAGGTGAGGAAGCATATTACCAAGATGAACGCACAGTATAAGGCTAAGGCAGATGAGAAAAGGAGGTATAAGGAATTTCAAGTTGGTGATGAAGTCATGGTTCATTTGCGGAAGGAGCGGTTTCCAGTTGGTACATATAACAAGCTGAAAATGAAGAAGTTTGGACCATGTAGGATACTGAAGAAACATGATTCAGGAAACGCATATGAGGTAGAATTGCCTACTGAGCTAAATATTTCACCAGTGTTTAACATTTCAGACCTGACAGAGTATCATGAAGGAGGTGTTGAAGATGAGATCACAGCAGCACAGTGGAGTATTCCAGCAACTAGTTCAGACACTAAGGAGATCGAAGATATACTGGACAGTCGTATTGGCAGAAGCACAAGGAACAGGATATATGAAAAATATCTGGTCAAGTGGAAACGACGACCTGTTGAAAATTCATCATGGCTGACAAAGGAGGAGATTAGCCGTCTTGGTTTTCCTCTGCACACCTGAGTCGTGACAGGGTCACTTCTCAAATTACCCCGGGTGTCTGATGCAGGAGCATTCTGGGTGTAAGAGCAATCTTGCATCACCCAAAAATATTTCTATTTTTTTGTATTCAATAAGGGCTATTTTGTGCAGAGCTGCTATTTATGGAAAGTTACTATTTTTGGTAATTTTTGTATGTGCTCAGAATGATCTGATTTCTTTCTTGGAGGTTCATTTTGGTCATATAAGTCTGCCAGTAAAGTTTCATTGCTAGATCAAGTGTATATTGGAAGATATTGAAGATTTTCGGTATTGGCAGTAGGGTACAGAAACTTCGAACTCAGTTTTGAAAGCTTTAGAGGCCCCGGATGAGGTCAAATTTTGGGCTGAATGAAAAATTCTTAATTCAGACATTGTAGAGCTCCTCGCGCCCTTTCTGAAATGGGGTTACAATAGTCAATCAGGTCAGCTGGTGATGACTTATGGTCTTCGGAAGTTGGGTCACCTGAAATGGTAGAAAATGATTTTTCTTCAAAATTTTTGTTCGGGTTTCAAAATATATTTTGAGCCGACTATGATGTAATGAAATGTAAAATAAAAAAAAAAATAATTCTAAGTTTGGTCGGCCTTATTGGCTAAAATTCTGGAACCTTCCCAGGCGGTGGAAAGTTGCCTATATAAGGAAGGCTGTATTATTGTCTTAGGCAGTTCAGAATAGTTCTGGGTAGTAGATCTGGGTATTGATTCGAGGCTTTTTCCTACAGAATATTGTAAGGGAATGCCCATGTGGCTTTGCATATTGTAATTCTGAAAGTTTGTAATTCCACATTTGTGGAGATAATAAGAAGCCAATTTTCTGTTCTTGCATATTGTTGTTGTTTCTCTATTTCTGTTATGTGTTTGTGGTATTAAGGGGAGCACCCTTCATCAAGTGGTATCAGAGCAGGAGTTCTTGAGTGTGTAAATAGATCGCCAACTGTGAGGCAGTTTGCACCAGGACCGTGGCTAGGGTTTCAGCGCGCATCGCGAAAATACCTCCACGAAGGGAACGTGGCGGAAGAGCTGGTGTTGTAACACCTGAGGTTAGAGAGCTGCAGAGACAAGTTCGAGCATTGCAAGAAGAGATTCGCAGAGGAATGAATCTTAATGTCAGAGACGAAAGCGAGGATGAAGCCGAAGAAGAAAATCAAGAAGGAGAAGTTGAAACTGTGAACCATGAGGAAGAAAGACTTTTTCAGGCGATTTCCAAGATTGGGAAAAGACCTAAGATTGAGGTTCCTACATTTTCTAGAAATCTTAACCTAGAGGAATTGATCGACTGGATCAATGAATGTGAGGAATATTTTGAGTATGAAGATGTTGAGGATCCTGATAGGGTCAAATTTGCGAAGGCCAGACTGAAAGGTCATGCGAAGATCTGGTGGCAAGAAATTCAATTGGAGCGAAATAGAAGAGGGAAAGATAAAATCACAAGATGGGATCGGATGGTGGATAAATTGAAGCGGCAGTTCATTCCTGTTGATGATGAGCTTGATCTACTAAAGAAAATGCAAAGTTTGAAGCAAGCAGGAAGATCTGTTCAGGAGTATACAGATGAGTTCTATCGACTTCTCATCAGAACAAGCCATGCAGAAGCTGATAATGAGAAATTTTCCCGATACCTTAGTGGGTTAAGGCCAAGCATTCAGGAGGAGCTGAATCTGGTTCGAATGAACTGTATTGAGGAGGCATACCAGTTTGCCCTAAAAGTAGAGGAAAAGCTGAACAAGCAGTTTGAGAGCAGACAAAACGGAAGAGGTCACGGTGGACGATCTGGTGGACGGTCATATGGTGGCCGAAATGAAGATCCAAAAAAGAAGGATGAGGCTAGTAGCAGTCAGAATCAGCGAGGAAATAATTCCAATCGCTTCCAAGATCAGAATAATAGAGATCAAAGAGGAAGAGGAAGAGGACAAGGATCTGGAAGAGGTGGCTTCCGTGGAACATGTTTTCACTGTGGAGAAGAACGTCATAGGGCATTTGAATGTCCTCAGCACCAAGGCAGAACAGACAGGAGAAATGAATGCCAGACCAGAATTGCACATGTAGATGAAGATGCCAGATCATCAAATTCTGAAGATGCTGAAAGAGGAGAAACGTTGATTAACAAAAGAGTCCTGTTGAGTGGTGAGAATGAACCTGAGCAAAGGAGGAGCTTGTTTCACACCAGGTGCAAGTGTGAAGGTAAATGTTGTGATGTGATTATCGATAGTGGAAGCACTGACAATTTGGTGTCAGAAGAGATGGTGACAAAGTTGAAGCTCAAGAGACAGAAACACCCACATCCATATCGGATTGCCTGGGTACAGGATGACCACAAGGTCATGGTCAATGAACAATGCCTAGTGAAGTTCAAGATTGGCGGATACCAAGATGAGGTATTGTGAGATATCATATCTATGGATGCATGTCATATGTTGTTGGGTAGACCATGGCAGTTTGACAGATGTGCTGTACATGATGGCCGTGCGAATACCTATTCCCTGACAAAGGATGGAGTGCGACATAAGCTAAAACCATTGAATGAGACTAAAGAAAACGTATGTGGTAATGCAAGGATAAATTTTGTTGATGGAAGAAATTTTCTAGATGGTATGAGGCATGATCATGTATGTTTTGCTTTAATTCCAAAAGCTGGTAAAGAGGAAGTAGAAGATGTTCCTATAGAAGTTGCAGATTTGTTGAATGAGTTTTAGGATATTGTATCCAATAACGTGCCTGATGGATTACCACCAGTCAGGAAGATCAGTCATCAAATGGATTTGATCCCAGGAGCGAGTTTGCCGAATAAGGCAGCACACAGAATGACACCTGTAGAAAGTGAGGAGTTGAACAGACAAGTACATGAACTGCTACAGAAAGGATTGATCCGTGAGAGTCTGAGTCCCTGTGCTGTACCAGCGGTATTAGCACCAAAGAAGAATGGAGAGTGGAGGATGTGTACAGATTCTAGGGCAATAAACAAGATCACAATCAAGTACAAGTTTCCATTGCCACGAATGGATGATATTATGGACTGTTTGAGTGGAGCTGTGTATTTTTCAAAGATAGATCTGAAAAGTGGATATCATCAGATTCGGATCAGAGAAGGAGATGAAAGGAAGACTGCCTTCAAGACAAAGGAAGGACTGTATGAGTGGTTAGTCATGCCTTTTGGGCTAACCAATGCACCGAGCACTTTCATGCGGCTCATGAACGAGGTTCTGAAAGAATTTCTAGGTAAGTTTTTCATTGTTTACCTAGATGATATTCTGATCTTTAGTAAGACATTGGAGGAGCATATGATGCATATTCGTATGGTATTTGAGAAGCTGAGAGAAGAGAAATTGTTGATTAATTTGAAGAAGTGCAGTTTTGTGAAGAAAGAGTTGGTGTATTTGGGGTTTGTAGTTTCAGGAGAAGGTCTAAAAATGGACCCAGAGAAGGTACAGGCTATCCTTGAATGGCCTACTCCAAGGAATGCTACTGAGGTAAGATCTTTTCATGGTCTAGCTAGCTTTTACAGAAAGTTTATCAGAAATTTTAGCAGTATTTGTGGACCCTTGACTGAAACAATGAGAGGGGATAGAAAAGAGTTTAAGTGGACTAATGGGGCAGAAAAGAGTTTTCAATTGTTGAAACAAAAAGTTACAGAACAACCTGTTTTAGCACTTCCAGATTTTAATAAGGTGTTTCAAGTAGATTGTGTTGCTAGTGGCACTGCAATAGGAGCTTTTATGAGCCAAGAAGGTAAACCTATTGCTTATTTCAGTGAGAAGTTGAATGATGCCAAGAGAAAATATTCTGTTTATGATCAGAAATTTTATGCTATAGTTCAAGCATTAAAGAAGTGGAGACACTATTTGCTTCCTAAGGAGTTTGTTTTGTATACTGATCATCAAGATTTGCAATATTTGAATAGTCAAGGAAAGTTGAATCAAAGGCATTTGAAATGGGTTGAATTTTTGCAGAGTTATACATTTGTTTTGAAACACAGGAGTGGAAAGTCTAATAGGGTTGTAGATGCTCTTAGCAGAAGGCAACTACTGCTGACAGAAATGCAGATTGAAGTGGTTGGATTCAAGGAGCTCAAGAATTTGTATCCAGAGGATCCTGATTTTGGTGAAGCTTGGAAAGCTTGTAAAGAACCTATTACTCTAGACAGGACGAAATGGTTGGATTTCATCATCCAGGATGATATGCTATTCAGAGGGAGTCAATTGTGCATTCCACGAAGTTCTATGAGGGAGAATCTCATCAAGGAGAAGCATAGTGGAGGATTGGCTGGACACTTTGGTCGTGATAAAACCCTTGCTTTGGTTGGTGAGAATTATTATTGGCCACAATTGCAGCAAGATGTGAAGAAGTTTGTACAGAGTTGCAGAGTATGTCAGATGGTGAAAGGAGTGAAGCAGAATACAGGGTTGTATCAGCCATTACCTATACCAGAGAAGCTTTGGGAGGATATCAGTATGGACTTTGTTCTTGGTTTACCGAGGACACAGCGGGGACACGATTCAATTTTTGTGGTAGTTGACAGATTTTCAAAGATGGCACATTTCATTCCCTGCAAGAAGACTAATGATGTTGTTCATGTAGCAGAATTGTTTTTCAGAGAAGTAGTGAGACTTCATGGTTTGCCAAAGACCATAGTTTCAGATCGGGACACTAATTTTGTTGGATATTTCTGGCGTACATTGTGGAAGAATTTAAAGATAGATTTGAAGTTCAGTTCATCACATCATCCACAGACTGATGGACAAATAGAGGTGGTGAATAGGAGTTTGGGAAATTTGCCGAGATGTTTGGTTGGAGATAAGCCAACAGGATGGGATTTGATTTTACCACAGGCAAAATTTGCATACAATAATTCTGTCAACAGGAGCACTGGCAAATCATCATTCCAGATTGTATATGGAAGTAGTCCAAGAAATGCATCTGAATTGAGGAAGATAGATAAAGGAAAAATAAGTAGTGCTGAAGCTGAGGATTTTGTAGAACACTTGAAGAACATCCATGAGGAGGTGAGGAAGCATATTACCAAGATGAACGCACAGTATAAGGCTAAGGCAGATGAGAAAAGGAGGTATAAAGAATTTCAAGTTGGTGATGAAGTCATGGTTCATTTGCGGAAGGAGCGATTTCCAGTTGGTACATATAACAAGCTGAAAATGAAGAAGTTTGGACCATGTAGGATACTGAAGAAACATGATTCAGGAAATGCATATGAGGTAGAATTGCCTACTGAGCTAAATATTTCACCAGTGTTTAACATTTCAGACCTGACAGAGTATCATGAAGGAGGTGTTGAAGATGAGATCACAGCAGCACAGTGGAGTATTCCAGCAACTAGTTCAGACACTAAAGAGATCGAAGATATACTGGACAGTCGTATTGGCAGAAGCACAAGGAACAGGATATATGAAGAATATCTAGTCAAGTGGAAAGGATGACCTGTTGAAGATTCATCATGGCTGACAAAGGAGGAGATTAGCCGTCTTGGTTTTCCTCTGCACACCTGAGTCGTGACAGGGTCACTTCTCAAATTACCCCGGGTGTCTGATGTAGGAGCAACCTGGGTGTAAGAGCAATCTTGCATCACCCAAAAATATTTCTATTTTTTTGTATTCAATAAGGGCTATTTTGTGCAGAGCTGCTATTTATGGAAAGTTACTATTTTTGGTAATTTTTGTATATGCTTAGAATGATCTGATTTCTTTCTTGGAGGTTCATTTTGGTCATATAAGTCTGCCAGTAAAGTTTCATTGCCAGATCAAGTGTATATTGGAAGATATTGAAGATTTTTGGTATTGGCAGCATGGTACAGAAACTTCGAACTCAGTTTTGAAGGCTTTAGAGGCCCCGGATGAGGTTAAATTTTGGGCTGAATGAAGCATTCTTGATTCAAGCGTTGTAGAGCTCCTCGCGCCCTTTCCGAAATGGGGTTACAATAGTCAATCGGGTCAACTGGTGATGACTTATGGTCTTCGGAAGTTGGGTCACCTAAAATGGCAGAAAATGATTTTTCTTCAAAATTTCTGTTCGGGTTTCAAAATTTATTTTGAGCCGACTATGATGTAATGAAATGTAAAATTAAAAAAAAAAAATTCTAAATTTGGTCGGCCTTATTGGCTAAAATTGTGGAACCTTCCCAGGCGGTGGAAAGTTGCCTATATAAGGAAGGCTGTATTATTGTCTTAGGCAGTTCAGAATAGTTCTGGGTAGTAGATCTGGGTATTGATTCGAGGCTTTGTCCTACAGAATATTGTAAGGGAATGCCCATGTGGCTTTGCATATTGTAATTCTGAAAGTTTGTAATTCCACATTTGTGGAGATAATAAGAAGCCAATTTTCTGTTCTTGCATATTGTTGTTGTTTCTCTATTTCTGTTATGTGTTTGTGGTATTAAGGGGAGCACCCTTCATCAAGTGGTATCAGAGGAGGAGTTCTTGAGTGTGTAAATAGATCACCGACTGTGAGGCAGTTTGCACCAGGACCGTGGCTAGGGTTTCAGCGCGCATCGCAAAAATGCCTCCACGAAGGGAACGTGGCGGAAGAGCTGGTGTTGTAACACCTGAGGTTAGAGAGCTGCAGAGACAAGTGCGAGCATTGCAAAAAGAGATTCGCAGAGGAATGAATCTTAATGTCAGAGACGAAAGCGAGGATGAAGCCGAAGAAGAATATCAAGAAGGAGAAGTTGAAACTGTGAACCATGAGGAAGAAAGACTTTTTCGGGCGATTTCCAAGATTGGGAAAAGACCTAAGATTGAGGTTCCTACATTTTCTGGAAATCTTAACCCAGAGGAATTGATCGACTGGATCAATGAATGTGAGAAATATTTTGAGTATGAAGATGTTGAGGATCCTGATAGGGTCAAATTTGCGAAGGCCAGACTGAAAGGTCATGCAAAGATCTGGTGGCAAGAAATTCAATTGGAGCGAAATAGAAGAGGGAAAGATAAAATCACAAGATGGGATCGGATGGTGGATAAATTGAAGTTACAGTTCATTCCTGTTGATTATGAGCTTGATCTACTAAAGAAAATGCCAAGTTTGAAGCAAGCAGGAAGATCTGTTCAGGAGTATATAGAAGAGTTCTATCGACTTCTCATCAGAACAGGCCATGCAGAAGCTGATAAGGAGAAAGTTGCCCGATACCTTAATGGGTTAAGGCCAAGCATTCAGGAGGAGCTGAATCTGGTTCGAATGAACAGTATTGAGGAGGCATACGAGTTTGCCCTAAAAGTAGAGGAAAAATTGAACAAGAAGTTTGAGAGCAGACAAAACGGAAGAGGTCGCGGTGGACGATCTGGTGGACGGTCATATGGTGGCCGAAATGAAGATCCAAAAAAGAAGGATGAGGCTAGTAGCAGTCAGAATCAGCGAGGAAATAATTCTAATCGCTTCCAAGATCAGAATAATAGAGATCAAAGAGGAAGAGGAAGAGGACAAGGATCTGGAAGAGGTGGCTTCCGTGGAACATGTTTTCACTGTGGAGAAGAACGTCATAGGGCATTTGAATGTCCTCAGCACCAAGGCAGAACAGACAGGAGAAATGAAGGGCAGGCCAGAATTGCACATGTAGATGAAGATGCCAGATCATCAAATTCTGAAGATGTTGAAAGAGGAGAAACGTTGATTAACAGAAGAGTCCTGTTGAGTGGTGAGAATGAACCTGAGCAAAGGAGGAGCTTGTTTCGCACCAGGTGCAAGTGTGAAGGTAAATGTTGTGATGTGATTATCGATAGTGGAAGCACTGACAATTTGGTGTCAGAAGAGATGGTGACAAAGTTGAAGCTCAAGAGACAGAAACACCCACATCCATATCGGATTGCCTG
The DNA here is from genome assembly GCA_027943335.1 of Chamaecyparis obtusa. Classification (NCBI taxonomy): domain Eukaryota; kingdom Viridiplantae; phylum Streptophyta; class Pinopsida; order Cupressales; family Cupressaceae; genus Chamaecyparis; species Chamaecyparis obtusa. The sequence goes on from BSBK01012306.1 coordinate 33,823, forward strand.
GGTACAGGATGACCACAAGGTCATGGTCAATGAACAATGCCTAGTGAAGTTCAAGATTGGCGGATACCAAGATGAGGTATTGTGTGATATCATATCTATAGATGCATGTCATATGTTGTTGGGTAGACCATGGCAGTTTGACAGATGTGCTGTACATGATGGCCGTGCGAATACCTATTCCCTGACAAAGGATGGAGTGCGACATAAGCTAAAACCATTGAATGAGACTGAAGAAAAGGTATGTGGTAATGCAAGGATAACTTTTGTTGATGGAAGAAATTTCCTAGATGGTATGAGGCATGATCATGTATGTTTTGCTTTAATTCCAAAAGATGGTAAAGAGGAAGTAGAAGATGTTCCTGTAGAAGTTGCAGATTTGTTGAATGAGTTTCAGGATATTGTATCCGATAACGTGCCTGATGGATTACCACCAGTCAGGAAGATCAGTCATCAAATGGATTTGATCCCAGGAGCGAGTTTGCCGAATAAGGCAGCACGCAGAATGACACCTGCAGAAAGTGAGGAGTTGAACAGACAAGTACATGAACTGCTACAGAAAGGATTGATCCGTGAGAGTCTGAGTCCCTATGCTGTACCAGCGGTATTAGCACCAAAGAAGAATGGAGAGTGGAGGATGTGTACAGATTCTTGGGTAATAAACAAGATCACAATCAAGTACAGGTTTCCATTGCCACGAATGGATGATATTATAGACTGTTTGAGTGGAGCTGTGTATTTTTCAAAGATAGATCTGAAAAGTGGATATCATCAGATTCGGATCAGAGAAGGAGATGAATGGAAGACTGCCTTCAAGACAAAGGAAGGACTGTATGAGTGGTTAGTCATGCCTTTTGGGCTAACCAATGCACCGAGCACTTTCATGCGGCTCATGAACGAGGTTCTGAAAGAATTTCTAGATAAGTTTGTCATTGTTTACCTAGATGATATTCTGATCTTTAGTAAGACATTGGAGGAGCATATGATGCATATTCGTATGGTATTTGAGAAGCTGAGAGAAGAGAAATTGTTGATTAATTTGAAGAAGTGCAGTTTTGTGAAGAAAGAGTTGGTGTATTTGGGGTTTGTAGTTTCAGGAGAAGGTCTAAAAATGGACCCAGAGAAGGTACAGGCTATCCTTGAATGGCCTACTCCAAGGAATGCTACTGAGGTAAGATTTTTTCATGGTCTAGCTAGTTTTTACAGAAAGTTTATCATAAATTTTAGCAGTATTTGTGGACCCTTGACTGAAACAATGAGAGGGGATAGAAAAGAGTTTAAGTGGACTAATGGGGCAGAAAAGAGTTTTCAATTGTTGAAACAAAAAGTTACAGAACAAACTGTTTTAGCACTTCCAGATTTTAATAAGGTGTTTCAAGTAGATTGTGATGCTAGTGGTACTGCAATAGGAGCTGTTATGAGCCAAGAAGGTAAACCTATTGCTTATTTCAGTGAGAAGTTGAATGATGCCAAGAGAAAATATTCTGTTTATGATCAGGAATTTTATGCTATAGTTCAAGCATTAAAGAAGTGGAGACACTATTTGCTTCCTAAGGAGTTTGTTTTGTATACTGATCATGAAGCTTTGCAATATTTGAATAGTAAAGGAAAGTTGAATCAAAGGCATTTGAAATGGGTTGAATATTTGCAGAGTTATACATTTATTTTGAAACACAGGAGTGGAAAGTCTAATAGGGTTGTAGATGCTCTTAGCAGAAGGCAACTACTGCTGACAGAAATGCAGATTGAAGTGGTTGGGTTCAAGGAGCTCAAGAATTTGTATCCAGAGGATCCTGATTTTGGTGAAGCTTGGAAAGCTTGTAAAGAACCTGTTACTCCAGACATGACGAAATGGTTGGATTTCATTATCCACGATGATATGCTATTCAGAGGGAGTCAATTGTGCATTCCACAAAGTTCTATGAGGGAGAATCTCATCAAGGAAAAGCATAGTGGAGGATTGGCTGGACACTTTGGTCGTGATAAAACCCTTGCTTTGGTTGGTGAGAATTATTATTGGCCACAATTGCAGCAAGATGTGAAGAAGTTTGTACAGAGTTGCAGAGTATGTCAGATGGCGAAACGAGTGAAGCAGAATACAGGTTTGTATCAGCCATTACCTATACCAGAGAAGCCTTGGGAGGATATCAGTATGGACTTTGTTCTTGGTTTACCGAGGACACAGCGGGGACACGATTCAATTTTTGTGGTAGTTGACAGATTTTCAAAGATGGCACATTTCATTCCCTGCAAGAAGACTAATGATGATGTTCATGTAGCAGAATTGTTTTTCAGAGAAGTAGTGAGACTTCATGGTTTGCCAAAGACCATAGTTTCAGATCGGGACACTAAGTTTGTTGGATATTTCTGGCGTACATTGTGGAAGAAGTTAAAGACAGATTTGAAGTTCAGTTCATCACATCATCCACAGACTGATGGACAAACAGAGGTGGTGAATAGGAGTTTGGGAAATTTGCTGAGATGTTTGGTTGGAGATAAGCTAACAGGATGGGATTTGATTTTACCACAGGCAGAATTTGCATACAATAATTCTGTCAACAGGAGCACTGGCAAATCACCATTCCAGATTGTATATGGAAGTAGTCCAAGAAATGCATCTGAATTGAGGAATATAGATAAAGGAGAAATAAGTAGTGCTGAAGCTGAGGATTTTGCAGAACATTTGAAGAACATCCATGAGGAGGTGAGGAAGCATATTACCAAGATGAACGCACAGTATAAGGCTAAGGCAGATGAGAAAAGGAGGTATAAGGAATTTCAAGTTGGTGATGAAGTCATGGTTCATTTGCGGAAGGAGCGGTTTCCAGTTGGTACATATAACAAGCTGAAAATGAAGAAGTTTGGACCATGTAGGATACTGAAGAAACATGATTCAGGAAACGCATATGAGGTAGAATTGCCTACTGAGCTAAATATTTCACCAGTGTTTAACATTTCAGACCTGACAGAGTATCATGAAGGAGGTGTTGAAGATGAGATCATAGCAGCACAGTGGAGTATTCCAGCAACTAGTTCAGACACTAAGGAGATCGAAGATATACTGGACAGTCGTATTGGCAGAAGCACAAGGAACAGGATATATGAAGAATATCTGGTCAAGTGGAAAGGACGACCTGTTGAAGATTCATCATGGCTGACAAAGGAGGAGATTAGCCGTATTGGTTTTCCTCTGCACACCTGAGTCGTGACAGGGTCACTTCTCAAATTACCCCGGGTGTCTGATGCAGGAGCATCCTGGGTGTAAGAGAAATCTTGCATCACCCAAAACTATTTCTATTTTTTTGTATTCAATAAGGGCTATTTTGTGCAGAGCTGCTATTTATGAAAAGTTACTATTTTTGGTAATTTTTGTATGTGCTCAGAATGATCTGATTTCTTTCTTGGAGGTTCATTTTGGTCATATAAGTCTGCCAGTAAAGTTTCATTGCCAGATCAAGTGTATATTGGAAGATATTGAAGATTTTCGGTATTGGCAGCAGGGTACAGAAATTTCGAACTCAGTTTTGAAGGCTTTAGAGGCCCCGAATGAGGTCGAATTTTGGGCTGAATGAAGCATTCTTAATTCAAGCATTGTAGAGCTCCTCGCGCCCTTTCCGAAATGGGGTTACAATAGTCAATCGGGTCAACTGGTGATGACTTATGGTCTTCGGAAGTTGGGTCACCTGAAATGGCAGAAAATGATTTTTCTTCAAAATTTCTGTTCGGATTTCAAAATTTATTTTGAGCCGACTATGATGTAATGAAATGTAAAAAAAAAAATAAAAAAATTCTAAGTTTGGTCGGCCTTATTGGCTAAAATTCTGGAACCTTCCCAGGCGGTGGAAAGTTGCCTATATAAGGAAGGCTGTATTATTGTCTTAGGCAGTTCAGAATAGTTCTGGGTAGTAGATCTGGGTATTGATTCGAGGCTTTGTCCTACAGAATATTGTAAGGGAATGCCCATGTGGCTTTGCATATTGTAATTCTGAAAGTTTGTAATTCCACATTTGTGGAGATAATAAGAAGCCAATTTTCTGTTCTTGCATATTGTTGTTGTTTCTCTATTTCTGTTATGTGTTTGTGGTATTAAGGGGAGCACCCTTCATCAAGTGGTATCAGAGCAGGAGTTCTTGAGTGTGTAAACAGATCGCCGACTGTGAGGCATTTTGCACCAGGACCGTGGCTAGGGTTTCAGCGCACATCGTGAAAATGCCTCCACGAAGGGAACGTGGCGGAAGAGCTGGTGTTGTAACACCTGAGGTTAGAGAGCTGCAGAGACAAGTGCGAGCATTGCAAGAAGAGATTCGTAGAGGAATGAATCTTAATGTCAGAGACGAAAGCGAGGATGAAGCCGAAGAAGAATATCAAGAAGGAGAAGTTGAAACTGTGAACCATGAGGAAGAAAGACTTTTTCGGACGATTTCCAAGATTGGGAAAAGACCTAAGATTGAGGTTCCTACATTTTCTGGAAATCTTAACCCAGAGGAATTGATCGACTGGATCAATGAATGTGAGGAATATTTTGAGTATGAAGATGTTGAGGATCCTGATAGGGGCAAATTTGCGAAGGCCAGACTGAAAGGTCATGCGAAGATCTCGTGGCAAGAAATTCAATTGAAGCGAAATAGAAGAGGGAAAGATAAAATCACAAGATGGGATCGGATGGTGGATAAATTGAAGCGACAGTTCATTCCTGTTGATTATGAGCTTGATCTACTAAAGAAAATGCAAAGTTTGAAGCAAGCAGGAAGGTTTGTTCAGGAGTATACAGAGGAGTTCTATCGACTTCTCATCATAACAGGCCATGCAAAAGCTGATAAGGAGAAAGTTGCCCGATACCTTAATGGGTTAAGGCCAAGCATTCAAGAGGAGCTGAATCTGGTTCGAATGAACAGTATTGAGGAGGCATACCAGTTTGCCCTAAAAGTAGAGGAAAAGCTGAATAAGATGTTTGAGAGCAGACAAAATGGAAGAGGTCGCGGTGGACGATCTGGTGGATGGTCATATGGTGGCCGAAATGAAGATCCGAAAAAGAAGGATGAGGCTAGTAGCAGTCAGAATCAGCGAGAAAATAATTCCAATCGCTTCCAAGATCAGAATAATAGAGATCAAAGAGGAAGAGGAAGAGGATAAGGATCTGGAAGAGGTGGCTTCCATGGAACATGTTTTCACTATGGAGAAGAACGTCATAGGGCATTTGAATGTCCTCAGCACCAAGGCAGAACAGACAGGAGAAATGAATGCCAGGCCAGAATTGCACATGTAGATGAAGATGCCAGATCATCAAATTCTGAAGATGCTGAAAGAGGAGAAACGTTGATTAACAGAAGAGTCCTGTTGAGTGGTGAGAATGAACCTGAGCAAAGGAGGAGCTTGTTTCGCACCAGGTGCAAGTGTGAAGGTAAATGTTGTGATGTGATTATCGATAGTGGAAGCACTGACAATTTGGTGTCAGAAGAGATGGTGACAAAGTTGAAGCTCAAGAGACAGAAACACCCACATCCATATCGGATTGCCTGGGTACAGGATGACCACAAGGTCATGGTCAATGAACAATGCCTAGTGAAGTTCAAGATTGGCGGATACCAAGATGAAGTATTGTGTGATATCATATCTATGGATGCATGTCATATGTTGTTGGGTAGACCATGGCAGTTTGACAGATGTGCTGTACATGATGGCCGTGGGAATACCTATTCCCTGACAAAGGATGGAGTGCGACATAAGCTAAAACCATTGAATGAGACTGAAGAAAAGGTATGTGGTAATGCAAGGATAACTTTTGTTGATAGAAGAAATTTCCTAGATGGTATGAGGCATGATCATGTATGTTTTGCTTTAATTCCAAAAGCTGGTAAAGAGGAAGTAGAAGATGTTCCTGTAGAAGTTGCAAATTTGTTGAATGAGTTTCAGGATATTGTATCCGATAACATGCCTGATGGATTACCACCAGTCAGGAAGATCAGTCATCAAATGGATTTGATCCTAGGAGCGAGTTTGCCGAATAAGGCAGCACATAGAATGACACCTGCAGAAAGTGAGGAGTTGAACAGACAACTACATGAACTACTACAGAAAGGATTGATCCGTGAGAGTCTGAGTCCCTGTGCTGTACCAGCGGTATTAGCACCAAAGAAGAATGGAGAGTGGAGGATGTGTACAGATTCTAGGGCAATAAACAAGATCACAATCAAGTACAGGTTTCCATTGCCACGAATGGATGATATTATGGACTGTTTGAGTGGAGCTGTGTATTTTTCAAAGATAGATCTGAAAAGTGGATATCACCAGATTCAGATCAGAGAAGGAGATGAATGGAAGACTACCTTCAAGACAAAGGAAGGACTGTATGAGTGGTTAGTCATGCCTTTTGGGCTAACCAATGCACCGAGCACTTTCATGCGGCTCATGAACGAGGTTCTCAAAGAATTTCTAGGTAAGTTTGTCATTGTTTACCTAGATGATATTCTGATCTTTAGTAAGACATTGGAGGAGCATATGATGCATATTCGTATGGTATTTGAGAAGCTGAGAAAAGAGAAATTGTTGATTAATTTGAAGAAGTGCAGTTTTGTGAAGAAAGAGTTGGTGTATTTGGGATTTGTAGTTTCAGGAGAAGGTCTAAAAATGGACCCAGAGAAGGTACAGGCTATCCTTGAATGGCCTACTCCAAGGAATGCTACTGAGGTAAGATCTTTTCATGGTCTAGCTAGCTTTTATAGAAAGTTTATCAGAAATTTTAGCAGTATTTGTGGACCCTTGACTGAAACAATGAGAGGGGATAGAAAAGAGTTTAAGTGGACTAATGGGGCAGAAAAGAGTTTTCAATTGTTGAAACAAAAAGTTACAGAACAACCTGTTTTAGCACTTCCCGATTTTAATAAGGTGTTTCAAGTAGATTGTGATGCTAGTGGTACTGCAATAGGAGCTGTTATGAGCCAAGAAGGTAAACCTATTGCTTATTTCAGTGAGAAGTTGAATGATGCCAAGAGAAAATATTCTGTTATGATCAGGAATTTTATGCTATAGTTCAAGCATTAAATAAGTGGAGACACTATTTGCTTCCTAAGGAGTTTGTTTTGTATACTGATCATCAAGCTTTGCAATATTTGAATAGTCAAGGAAAGTTGAATCAAAGATATTTGAAATGGGTTGAATTTTTGCAGAGTTATACATTTGTTTTGAAACACAGGAGTGGAAAGTCTAATAGGGTTGTAGATGCTCTTAGCAGAAGGCAACTACTGCTGACAGAAATGCAGATTGAAGTGGTTGGGTTCAAGGAGCTCAAGAATTTGTATCCAGAGGATCCTGATTTTGGTGAAGCTTGGAAAGCTTGTAAAGAACCTGTTACTCTAGACAGGACGAAATGGTTGGATTTCATCATCCAGGATGATATGCTATTCAGAGGGAGTCAATTGTGCATTCCATGAAGTTCTATGAGGGAGAATCTCATCAAGGAGAAGCATAGTGGAGGATTGGCTGGACACTTTGGTCGTGATAAAACCCTTGCTTTGGTTGGTGAGAATTATTATTGGCCACAATTGCAGCAAGATGTGAAGAAGTTTGTACAGAGTTGCAGAGTATGTCAGATGGCGAAAGGAGTGAAGCAGAATACAGGGTTGTATCAGCCATTACCTATACCAGAGAAGCCTTGGGAGGATATCAGTATGGACTTTGTTCTTGGTTTACCGAGGACACAGCGGGGACACGATTCAATTTTTGTGGTAGTTGACAGATTTTCAAAGATGACACATTTCATTCCTGCAAGAAGACTAATGATGTTGTTCATGTAGCAGAATTGTTTTTCAGAGAAGTAGTGAGACTTCATGGTTTGCCAAAGACCATAGTTTCAGATCGGGACACTAAGTTTGTTGGATATTTCTGGCGTACATTGTGGAAGAAGTTAAAGATAGATTTGAAGTTCAGTTCATCACATCATCCACAGACTGATGGACAAACAGAGGTGGTGAATAGGAGTTTGGGAAATTTGCTGAGATGTTTGGTTGGAGATAAGCCAACAGGATGGGATTTGATTTACCACAGGCAGAATTTGCATACAATAATTCTGTCAACAGGAGCACTGGCAAATCACCATTCCAGATTGTATATGGAAGTAGTCCAAGAAATGCATCTGAATTGAAGAAGATAGATAAAGGAGAAATAAGTAGTGCTGAAGCTGAGGATTTTGCAGAACACTTGAAGAACATCCATGAGGAGGTGAGGAAGCATATTACTAAGATGAATGCACAGTATAAGGCTAAGGCAGATGAGAAAAGGAGGTATAAGGAATTTCAAGTTGGTGATGAAGTCATGGTTCATTTGCGGAAGGAGCGGTTTCCAGTTGGTACATATAACAAGATGAAAATGAAGAAGTTTGGACCATGTAGGATACTAAAGAAACATGATTCAGGAAACGCATATGAGGTAGAATTGCCTACTGAGCTAAATATTTCACCAGTGTTTAACATTTCAGACCTGACAGAGTATCATGAAGGAGGTGTTCAAGATGAGATCACAGCAGCACAGTGGAGTATTCCAGCAACTAGTTCAAACACTAAGGAGATCGAAGATATACTGGACAGTCGTATTGGCAGAAGCACAAGGAACAGGATATATGAAGAATATCTGGTCAAGTGGAAAGGACGACCTGTTGAAGATTCATCATGGCTGACAAAGGAGGA
>BSBK01012307.1:0-37500 GCA_027943335.1 Chamaecyparis obtusa
ATATATATATATATATATATATATTATATATATATATATATATATATATATATATATAAATATATATATATATATATATATATAGAGAGAGGAGAGAGAGAGAGAGAGGAGAGAGAGAGAGAGAGGAGAGAGAGATCAAATTCATAATATGATGATTTCAAGAATAAAACCAATGTCAACAAGTATCATTAGTTTTATTTAAATATTATTATAACTATTTAAAGAATAAAGTCATGGAAGTGTCACTAGCTTCATTTGAATACCATTATGCTAGATGAGAAAAATTAAATATATGAATTTAGAAATAAAAGTGTAAGATTGCTAACCTTGATTAAATATAATTTTATACTTCTAGAATAAGATAAATTAGAGATTTTAATTTTTAAACTAAAAAATACAAAACTTAAATACAACAACCCTAATTATGCCGAGAGGTGTTCCTATATAGTCACAGCTGAAAGGGAAGACACAGAGCAAGAACATATTCCTTGGAATATGCCATATACATAAAAAAAGAATGGTATTCAGTTACAATTACAATTAATAAAATAAAAAATAAAAAATGAATCAAGGAAAAAATCAAAAAACTATTACAAAAATCAAAAAATCAAAAACCATTTCAAAAAATATCAAAAACCGAATGCATTTGGAGTGGGGGGTCATGCACTGCAAACGCAGGGTCTGTGTGTTGCAGATGTGGGGGCCGTGCACTGTAGAAGTGGCCACTTGGCTGTCGACACTTGTAGTGCTAGTGCAGTATGTAACGCACTGCACTGGCACTACTAGTGTTGGCAGCCAAGTGCATGGTCCAGGCCCGGCGGGCGAGGCATTAAACTTTTTTAAAAAAAAATTTAAGTTCTATTTTTGTAACACACAGAATATGATGTGTTCATTCATTCAAGAATGCGAAAGGCTTGAGCAATGAAGAGTCACTCTTCATTTATAAAAATAGTGCTCTTCATTGCTCAACCTAATTTTTTTTGAGAGCACAAGCTAGATTTCGGATTTGTGAGAGAAATTTGTGAATAGCAGAGAGGAGGATTACATTGGAGAGAATTTGTGAGAGAGAAATTTTTGAATAGCAGAGAGAAGGATTGCATTGTAGAGAGGATTTGTGAGAGAGAAATTTGTGAATAGCAAGAGGAGGATTGCATTGCAGAGAGTTGGATTGCATTGCAGAGAGCTAATTTGCAGGCATCTTTGATCAATATCAAACAGGTAAATAAATTTTGTTTTATATTAGCATTTAATTTAATGTTATTTTATATAGTTTGATAGTAATTTATTTTAATATTATTTTATATAGTTTGATATTACATATAATATCAAACAATATATAATGCAATATTAAATATTGCTTGATATTAGATCTAATATCAAATATTGTTTGATATTAGATCTGATATCTGATATCAAATATTAGATCTAATATTTGATATCAGATCTATTTTATTAGATCTCATATTTATATAGGTTTTTTTTTAGATTAATTTTACTAGTTTGATAAATAAAACTAATATTAGATTAAAATAATCTAATATCAAACTATATAAAATTAATCTAAATTAATTTTATATAGTTTGATGTTAGATTATTTTAGATGTAACCATTATTCATTATGCAATATAATGGAATTGATTTATTTTGGAGTTGTTTAATATAGTTTTTAGATCTAATTCTTATCCTTTTCTAATTATAAACATTCACTTTAGTATAATCTGTTTATATATTTAAATAATATGTTTACATTGTGGATGGAAAAGCCGCCATGGTGTAATATTTGTTTTTTATATAAATTTAATTTTGAATATTAACTTTGTTAGATATAGATTTTTTGCAAATCTAGATTTGTTTATTTAAATAATCTGTTTACATTGTGGACAACAATGTCGCCATGGTGTAATATAGATTTTTTATTTAAATAATCTATTTACATTATGGATGGCAATGCCGCCATGGTGTAATATTTTGTTTTTTTATATAAATTTAATTTTGAATATTAACTTTGTTAGATATAGATTTTTGAAAAAAATATTAGGTATAGATTTCCATTTACAGTATTACCATTACAATATTACATTTAGATTTCAATTCCTAATTAGATTTTAAATTAATTTAATAGTTACTTTGAAATGTTAAAAATTACATTTATTTTAATAGGATTTTATATAATTAAAATGCAATTACTAATTAGGATTTAGATTAATTATATAAATTGAGGACATTTTCCATTTTGAATATTACCGTCATTTGATTTGATTGCTTTAAATTTGATTCATTTGCTTTACAATTAGTAATTTTTATTTGCTTTAAATAATGTAACAATTAATAATAATATTAATTATAATTTATTTTTTATTTCATTTAAATGTAGAAATATGAATTATTTGATTTAGATTAATTATATTTTATTTTTGTATAAATTTAGGAGATTTCCATTTACAATGTTACCTTTAGAATATTACATTTAGATTTCAATTCGTTATATATTTAAAAAATTATTTATTAGTATATTAATATGAATTTATAAGGTCTTCTAATGTTACAAAATTGATTAGAAGTTGGCTTAATGAAGTTGATTTTGTTTAATGACATTAATATTATATTTCTTTTATTGCTATTTTCATAGTTAGTTTAAAAATACAACATTTTGTTGCTATTTTACAAAATATTCGAATCTTGCAATATTTATTTACTCAATTTCATTTAAATTAGATTAATGAAATTGATTATGTTAATGGTATTAATGGTAATTAATGAAATTCATATAATCAATTATTCTTTTAAATTAGGTTTACATCATTTCGTATAAAAATTATATTTTGAAACTCATTTAGTGAAATTGAATTTGTTAAGTTTAATTTGTTATGTTTGTAATCATAAATTAGGCATATACATGGAGTTTACTGTGGGAATGAAGGTTGAGATTAGCTCTGATGAAGAGGGGATTCCAAGGGGCCTAGTTCGAGGCAACAATTGTAGACATTATTAACAATAGTGAGGTGACAAAATATTGTGTCAAATACCACCATTCTTAAATGGATGAATGGATCGAGAGCCCCTTGTTGAGGAGGTCTATGTAGATTACATGAGACCTATTCCGCCTCCTATTACTTTGCCATGATTTGTACCTCCTAGATTTGTAGTTGAAGTGCTAGACAATGACTGTTGGTGGTCGGGCAGACTGTTGACAGATTTGTTTCCCCCTAGTCAGGTAGAGTTCTATGAGGTTGTAACTTTCCTGATTCTCACACTTTGAAGCTGTATTCACGTGCCCACGTATGAGTAGAGCAAGAATGGGTTAGGGGAAGATGGAGGCAAACATACTGGACTGAAATGTTGACAATTAATGTTGTATTGAGATCCAAATTGGATCATGAATGTTTTTGGATTGATTGCTTAGTATTACAAATAGGAGATCCTGTGTGTCATGTTTTCACAAAATGGCCTTTAGACCATTGCAATCCTTATTGTATATCAATTATTATTAAAAAAAAATTCATTTTGTTATTCTTGTATATCTTGGCTCTAATTCACTCCATGTAATGTCAAATTTTTATGGTGTCTACACTCAAAGTATTCTTATTGTCTTTTATTTTCAGAATTTGTATTCTGCATGTTTAAATATGAATTTGAATATGATACATAAATTATCACAACTAATTGCAATGTATTATAAATTGGCATTTTCTAAATCAAATGTATATATATAAAAACATATTAATTGACAAGTAAAATTCTTTCTTTCTAATTATTAAAATGTTTTAATATATGTGTAATATAAAGTTTGCTTAGGTCACTAATTTAACGTCATTCCATACTAGATATGGTGAGACCAAGGCTGATCTTTTGAATCAGAAGAAGCTAGAAGAGAATATCAAAGGGAATATCAAAGACAATAAATAAGAGCATCTCGCAGACGTCAACAACAACAATTGACTGAAAGTCAAAGAGAACAACATAGGGTCAGGCGTAATGAAACTAATAGACAAATAGTTCATAGAAGAAGGGCAGAGGTAACAGTGGAACAATTAGAAACTGAAAATAGAGATGATATAAATGTTTTCAATGAACAACCATCAATGAACTTCTATTCAAAGCCTTCAAAATGAAGGGCCTCATCTAATTCAAGATGATCTTGAACTGAGCCATAGATATAACAATCCGCCTAATGTAAAACATTTAGTTAGATGTTGAAAATGAAGAGTCACATCTATAGAACATGTTCTACAAACACCACAGCATGAAAAATCAATTAGAAATGAATTTTGATGTTGAAGGTACCGTGGAAAACATGGGAAACCAAATTGTATGCTTGAAACTAAATTTAGAAGATTGCAAATGCAGTTTAGGCATCAGATAGATAGTTTGAAGACTCCTCAAATGTGTCATATTTATCAAGAATCATATCTTGCAATGAAAGTATATCGCACCTGTGAAGGCCCAATATGTAACAGGTGTAGACAAGAAAGAGGAACTCACACGTTTTCATCTTCAAACAATATGGACCCTGGATCTCAACCAGAAGAGCTTACAAATTTGACTTAGGTTGAAGAGATGTTGATTGCACGTGTCAGTCCTATACTACAAGTTACACATGCAATTGGTGGTTAGTATAAGCACAAATGACACACTATAAGTTTTCCCTCAACATGTAGAACACGTGGCCAAAGTTTTCCACACAAAATTGAGCATTTGCCAATTATTATTTTTCATAGAAGGGATCAACGTGGTACACATTATAACTTTACCATAAACAGGGATCATGTGTACAATGCATTGAAGTACAAAGTAGACCATGAAAAATTTTAATGCAGATGTTAGAACTGATGAACATGCTCTCAATGACTTGCCTACAAATACTAATCAAAATGTTTTCAATAGATTAAGGACAGTCAACATGGAATTTGATTCTGATGCAAACAAAGTGGTTTTTGTGGGTCCATTCATGGAGACGGATGAAGGTAATGTAATTCAAAACACAATGTCTATGGCTTCACAACCACCTAATGCTCAAAGAGAAATGGAATTAATCCAAGCATGGGTTAACAATCTTGTGGTGGTTTCATCTGCATTAATTGAATGGCTAGCTATAGGTGCATCACCTATTAATGAATATGTCACATTAGGATTGTTAGATATGGCATTTCCAACATTGTTTCCTGATGGAAGATGTGATTGGTTAGAGCCAAGATTGAGGAGAATTCATCTACATGAATATGTGAAGCATTTGTTGTGATATAGGGATCATCAGTTTGGTAAACATCCCAAGTTTAGGTATTTCATGATGAATATGATAATGAGACATCGTGCACAAAATTCATCTTCTATATTTGTAAAAAGGAGTTTTGAAGACATGCCAATTACCATTAATGAGCTAAGAGAACATATGGAAAATATGCCACATAATAATTTGGCAGATAGGTTGATGAGATTTGGAACAACTCTAAGAGGAACAAGATCATATTGGTGTAAATGTAGAGAAAAATTAATAGATATGCTTCACCAAATTGGGATTCCTATCATTTTCCTCACCTTGAGTGTCGCGGATATGCAATGGCCTAATTTACATGCACTAATGTCTAGAACAACACCAACTGATCCATGAGAAGCTCAAAAGTGGAGAAGAAAGAATGTCATTGACTATCCTCATATAGTTGCACATTACATGCATTTGAGGCATACAATGTTCTAGAAAGAGATACTTGAAAAGGGTATGAAAGTCAATGATTTTTGGTGCAGGAATGAGTGGCAACATAGCGGTTCACCTCATGTGCATGGATTTTTATGGCTCGAAGGAGCACCAAACATGGACACTATAGACTGGTCAAATGGGGAGGAACGCAAAACTATTGAGAGGTATTTTCATTCCATTATTCATGCATGGAATCCTAGACATGATCCTCATCAAAGAAATATATAGGTATGTTTTATGTCATTTAATCATATATATATATATATATATATATATATATATATATATATATATATATATATACATAATGTGATGCTCACACTATATGTTCATGTGTATGAGAAACAAGAAATTATTATCAAATTTAATATGATATTTAATTCACAACCCTTTGTAGGTTTTCCAACATTTTGGTCAACATCCATGTCTACAAAGAGATAGTCAACTATGTTGAACGCCACACAATCTGTAAGGAGGGTGCATGTTTGCATAAAAAAGGGGGAAGAATGGTTTGTAGGTAATTCTTTCATCAATTAATATAGAATAGATAAAAATTATATATTAACTATTCCCATAAATTTATCAAAATAGATGCTCACTTCTTTTTCTGTTAGGTACAATGCACCTTGGCCATTGAATTTGGAGGGATCCAAGTTATGTGAGGATCTAGAATCAGGTGAAAGAAAATTTGAGCCTGCTAGAAATGATGATAGAGTGAATTCACATAATCGGTACATATTGCAATTGTGGAGGGAAAATATAGATTGGCAACCCATTCTTTCAAAACATGCAGTTATTAAGTACATTGCAAAGTATGCAGCAAAAGCTGAGAGGAGTTCAAAAATGTATTTTGAAATGTTGATGCATTTGTAAAACCTGGAAAATCCTGATGATTTGGTTGCATGAGCATACAGAAAGCTACTCATAGAAACAGTTATAGAGAGGGATTAGGAGCCCAAGAAACATGTCATATGTTGTTAGAGCTTCCATTGGTTGAGAGTAGCAGAAGGATTGTTAATCTAAATGTGTCACGTGAGGTTTTTAAACCCATAGTAGTAAACAATGAGGAAATTAATGAAGAACATGCCAAATCTTTTATAGATTCCTATAAAATAAGACCAATTTGTATGGAAGGTATCACCTTAATTGATGCAGCCAGATCTTGGATATACAATCCTAGAAAAAGAGGAGACAACAAATGGGGACCAAGGCAAAAGATGGCTATTGTCAGAGTTTTCCCTAGGTTTGTATCCATTCCTCCACGTGATTCAAGTAAATGGGTGGAGTTTTGTTTATCTGAGTTGTTGCTATACAAGCCTTTTTGTAGCATTGAAAGAGACATTGGTCATGATAATGATACTATAGTAAAAAATTGGGAATCACCCAATTATAATCCTTGGCATGTTCAAAGATTAGAACCTATATAAAATGATGATCCTAGCAGTGCTTCTGAAGTGGAAGATAATGAAGTTGTTCAAGAAAATACCATAGAGCATGAATGGGAAATCATCTCCAGACTACATCATGGTCAACGTATACAAGTTTCTAAGATAGATATGTTATGAAGAAGAGATGTTGATAGAAATACAAATTGGTGTAGTGAATATCAAGGTGAAGATCATACTACTATAGAAATCAACTTCATAGGAGAAATGAAGAAATATGGATGTCTCATGTATGATGGCATCCCACAGTGCATCAACTTAACAAGCCTCAGTGAGAAGAAACAAAAGGCACTTGATATTATTATGACACACTACCATGGAAATCAGGTCGGGATGCCTTTGTTTATGATAATTCAAGGAACAACAAGAACAGGAAAGTCTTATCTGATTGGTGCCATTAGTCAAATTCTTCAGACTGCAGCTTTGCCAAGTCCTTCTCCGCTTCTATTACTTGCACCAACTAGAGTTGCAGCATTCAATATAGGAGCTTCTACAATTCATTCAAAGTTGAGAATACCAATTAGAGATTTTTCTCAGCTAGAGGGGGTGCGACTCACAAGTTTTCAAGAAGAGATGGCCCATATCAGGTATATTTTGATTGATGAAATGAGCTTCATTGGTCAAAACTTGCTGGAAAATATAGATTCTCGACTTAGGCAAGCCTTCTCGTAGAGTGCTAACATAAGCCTTGCAGGTATACTTTCATCTTTCTTAATGATGCTATTTTTGTGCTATAATATTTATTATTATAACTCATCTATAAATACAATCATGTAATTTTCATAGATAGTCTTCTAATCATTTCTCTTACTTTATTTTAGGTATATCTATTATTTTGGTTGGTGATCTTGGTCAGTTGCCTCCAATGAATGAAAAACTAGCATATGCTAGCAATAGGCAGGAAAAGTTACTCTGGCAAGAATTCAAAACATTGGTTACATTAAATAAAATATTTAGGCAAGATGGAGAAAACCTCCACCAAAAAAGATTTCGTCAACTTCTAACAAATGTGAAAGATGCAAGTCCAAACTTGGATGATTGGAACTTGCTTATGATGAGAACCCCTATGAGGTTAGATGCTGCAACCAATGATGAGTTTGACAAGACAGTGCATTTGTTCTCTACAAATGCCAATGTTCGTAACCATAACTTGAGGATGTTGTATTTTTTGAGGAAACCTATTGCATGTAGCCTTGCAACTAAGTCAAGGAATAGTAATACAATTGAAGATTGCTCAAATGAAGAACTTGATCTAGAGTTATTGTTTAGTAAGGATTCGAGGGTCATATTAACTACAAGTCTATGGATTGAAGGTAGTCTTGTCAATGGATCCTTGAGAATATTGTGTACAAACCAAGAATCGGCCCACCTGAACCACCAGCTTATGTTACGGTTGAATTTGATAATTATTCTGGATTACCATATGATGACCATCATCCAAGAATAGTTCCAATATCACCAGTCCAGAGGGGTAGAACCTTTCAGTTACCATTAAGGTTGGGATGGGCATTGGCAATTCATAAATCTCAGGGACTAACTCTTTCGAGAGCCATAGTTGATATAGGCCCAAGAGAAAGAGCAGGATTGACATTTGTAGCTGTATCTCATGTAAAGTCTCTAGAAGGCTTGAGAATCATGCCACCTTTCACATATGAGCGCTATGAAAAAATGAAGACTAGGAAACAACTTTCCAATAGGAAAGAAAAAGAAATTAGACTCAAGTTTCTGGAAAATCAATGATGTACTGTAATGTTGTATTGCTATTAAATATTAAATTTTTTATTAATTGCCTATTTTGTGTCATTATTGTTTAGAATTATCCTTATGTGTTGAATTAGTGTATCATATTTCAAATTCATGTTCTCTTTTGTTTAAATGTGTATCTTTAATATAATTTATATCATGTTTGCGAACATGAATTCTTCTAAGTTGAATATAAAAAAATTCCACAAAATCATATATACTATTCCACTATAGGTAGCATCTAAAGTTTGAAATGGTAATGTAAAATGGTTATTCTGATTAATTATATATATTGATGTTTGTTTAAAACTTTATAGGATACCATTCCACCTATGGCTGCCTCTGACAGAGACTCCAACATCATGGTTACAAGCCCCTCTGCTTCGGTGGGCTCAAACCATATTTTTGAGAGTGAATTTGACAAGTGTACATGGATCATTCAAGAGTTGTGTGTAACTATAATCGAAGCTATGGAGAATGTAGCATTACCAATTGATAATGTTGACGAACTAGATATAAAGCAGATGGAGGATGTTTCAAAAGTTTTACATGAGACATCTGCAAAAGTGGATGTGTTTCCATCAATGATGAAAGAAGTATACTTTATTGTTGAAGAATATGTGATGTACTTGCATCATTATGGAGAAATTTTATTGATTTAGATCATTCTTATCTTATCTTTCATACTTCTTAAATATCTAATGGTTGTAGTGGGTCTTCTATTTCCCCTTTCATCTTTGTTTGTAAGTTTCAAGAACAAGATAGTGAATATATATTTTTTCTTGCTCCCATGATCGTTTCCTCTATAATTTCCAACATTTTGCAACATGTTTTATTCATCTCTGCATTTCTAATATTTATTTGTTCAATGAATGCACCGATTAAATGTGAGGAAATAAATATATAGGACATCTGATTCATTACTATTTCTAACCTAACTCCAAACAATGTTCAACAAGTATACCAATACCTTTAACTATATTAAATAAACTATTTAAAGTTAATCTTCAATGGAAACTAAAATAAAACTATAAGATTATATGTGATTCTAATGATAATTATGTGATTCTAATGATTCTAATGATAACTAAATATAATACTAATCATAACTCTAATCATAACCCTAACCCTAACTGTAACGTACTCTTACTTCAAGCATAAATCATAATGTTAAATATCCTATTAACCTAAACTCTCACCATATCGATAACCCTAACCCTACCATTAACTCTTACTTGAACCCTAAGTCATAACATAAAATGACCTACTAAACCATAACTCTTATCCGATGTCAACTTATTATAATAATTTATCATTTTAACATATAAATAGTATTTTTTATTTTAACCCTAATACTAATCCAAACTTAACATTGTGCATGAAATCATTAACCCATGATTAAACCTCATGAAATAACTAAATATAATACTAATCATAACTCTAATCACAACCCTAGCCCTAACTGTAACGTACTCTTACTTCAAGCATAAATCATATTGTTAAATATCCTATTAACCTAAATTCTCGCCCTATCGATAACCCTAACCCTACCACTAAGTCTTACTCGAATCCTAAGTCATAACATAAAATGACCTACTAAACCCTAACCCTTATCCGATGTCAACTTATTATAATAATTTATCATTTTAAAATATAATAAACCCTAACCCTTATCCGATGTCAACCTATTATAATAATTTATCATTTTAAAATATAAAACTATTTTTTTAATTTTAACCCTAATAGTAACCCAAACTTCACATTGTGCATCACATCATTAACCAATGATTAAACCTCATGAAATAACTAAATGTAATACTAATCATAACTCTAATCATAACCCTAACCCTAACTGTAACGTACTCTTACTTCAAGCATAAATTGTAATGTTAAATATCCTATTAACTTGAATTCTCACCATATCAATAACCCTAACCCTACCACTAACTCTTACTTGAACCATAAGTCAACATAAAATGACCTACTAAACTCTAACACTGTGCATCACATCATTAACCCATGATTAACCCTTGTGAAATAACTAAATATAATACTATTTATAACTCTAATCGTAACCCTAACCCTAAATGTAATGTACTCTTACCTTTTTGCATAAATCATAACATTACATATCCTATTAACATGAACTCTCACCATATCAATAACCCTAACCCTACCACTAACTCTTCTGCAAACCCTACGTCATAACATAAAATGACCTACTAAACCCTAACTCTTACCCAGTTTCAAATAATTTTAATAATTTATTATTTATAACTATATATATACATAAACATTATAATTCCTAAAATGTAACCCTAACCCTATTCCCTTACCCTAATCTTAAACCTTAATGTTACACTTAACACTAACCCTAATCATAATTGTAACCCTAATCATGTTCCCTTATCCTAATCTTAAACCTTAATGCTACACTAAATATGATAGTAATCATAATTATAAACCTAACATCATATCCCTAACCATATCATTAATCTCACCCTATCCCTAAACCTAACCCTAATTACAACTCTTACCTGAACCCTAATCTGTAACCCTAACCGTAACTCTTACCCGAACCATAACCCTAATAATTTATTATTTATAACTATATATATACATATACATTATAATTCCTAAAATCTAACCCTAATCTAAAACCTTAATGTTACAGTAACTCTCACCCTATCCCTAACCCCAACCCTAACCCTAACTCTCACCCTATCCCTAACCCTAACCCTAACCCTAACTCTCACCGTATCCCTAACCCTAACCCTAAGACTAACTCAAACCCTAACTCATACCATCAAATATCTTACTAACCCTAACTCTCACCCTATTAACATGAACTATCACTATATCGATAACCCTAACCCTACCACTAACTCTTACGCGAACCAAACGTCATAACATCAAATGACCTACTAAACCCTAACTGTTACCCCATTTCAAATCATTTTAATAATTTATTATTTATAACTATATATATACATAAACATTACAATTCCTAAAATATAACCCTAATCCTATTCCCTTACCCTAATCTAAAACCTTAATGTCACTATTATACACTGAGTTTTTGCACCTTGTCTCAAGCTCACTTGGTCTTGATAACTCAGTATAACATGGGAATCATATCAAGGTTGTGGGACCTTTGCTAACTGAGATGAAACCTCTAGGTTCTAGGCTAGTTCCTCTTAGATTATCACCTTAGTCTTCTCTTAAATAGGAAATTAAATCTTTGAGGGGAAAGGGTTAGAAGGAATGCATGAAATGGAAATAACAGGAAAGCAAACTACCTACTAGGTGATGCACCAAAAATATGGTTTGGATCTTAGTATAGAGGGATGAAATCAGTAAAAGACCTAGGTCTAGTAGATCAAAACTTACTAAATAGGCTTGCATAAGTATTTCATAAGAGGGCTTGAACATTAGACACAACCTATGACCTGCAGGCAGACATTCTCTTTAGCAAAAGGGCACAGGAATGAGACAGAATGACAGGGGGCTGAAGAATACCCACAAAATCACTCAAATCAGATCAAACACAATAGTAAACATATAAGCTAAAAGTAAGAGGGATCAGGAACACTAAATATCATTGAAATCATTCATAAACCTTAATCCAATAAGAGATAATGCAAACAAGGAAGCACAGGGACATGAAGGATTGTCACAAACTACCTCTGCAATATTTGTATTATCAATGGAAATTTTCAGAATGTGAGAAACTAGAGGGCAAGAAGAAATGCCATAGATAGCTTCCCAAGAAAGAGTCTTTCTTCTTTACAAAATGTGAATTCTGAGCACTAAAGGCTCCCAAAAAAATAATATATACATCCCTCACTGCATGCAGGCAGGAATCAAAATCTAACCTAACTAGGGTTACATAGTTATTCAATTCTTTACCAGATGCTAGAGGTACAAACCCTCAAAACTCTATGAAAAGTTGACAAACAGGTCCAAAATCTCATGATTGCATATCTTTCTATACCAGGACCACTTGTAGACAGACCATCCCCGATCAACCAACTCACCTGTAACTCCAATTAGCCATGAATTCTCTCAAAATTAATCACACCACCCTGGGAAAGGACTGTAGAAAAAATGGTGTGGAGCACTTATTCATCAACCCGTGGCATGAACACACAGCACAGGACTCTACAACACTAGAAAAGATCACCTCAAAGTCCCCCGCAACCACCAACCATCCTAGTGACATAAACTGTCAACTACCTAGCACTCGCAACCATCCTTTGTAGAAGAAAACCTACCAAAAACTGGCCGCACTGCTAAATTTGAACATTGGTCGCATGATCGCATGAGCCCAAAAGGCTTCATGCGATCATGTGACTGGCCACTTAAAATTGTGTCCACCACCACATAGAAATCCAGGTCCAAAAAATCTACCACCTCAGTCCAACCCATGATAGCACCACAGGAAATGCCCTCAGAATCCAACGGTGGTCGCATGATCGCATGGGATTGAAATATCCTATGCGAACATGCGACCACCATAGATCTTGCATCTATGGGGCCCATGCTATACCTCCAGCCCACCATAGACCGGACATGTCACCACCTAAGGACCCACCAGCAGCTAAGAAACGACCACCAATCGGTCACAGCAGTGCACTTAACAGCTAGTCACATGTTCACATAGCCTAAAAAAGGGTTATGCAAGCATGTGACAAACCGCTAGCATTTTTAATAGTACCAAATTAGTTAGTCACATCCAGCTCGATGAAAACATCAACTAGGCCCCACTGGTTGGAGTTACACACTTAGGGAAAAGCTGACGGGAAGAAGTGCAAAGCACAGAAGGGGGTGAAAACAACCAAGGTTTTAAGAGTGAAGGTCAAAAACATAGAGGGCTTTCAGACCGAAGGTTGAAAACACAGAAAGTTTTTGACACCGAACACTTTTTTGGAACCTTGCAACAACATTTCTTGCAACCTATTAAAATTGAATAACTTCTTGGGTTTTAAAAATTAGGGTGTGCAATCTGAACTGGGGCATGGTGAAACATTATATAACATGGGGTTCAGATCGCAAGCCATGAAACTTTGAGGATCCACTTCACAAAATGAAAACAAGTTGCAGCAGGGACCTAGACAGTTGTAGAGGCTAGAATTGAAAGATATGAAATTTTGGGCAACATTTTGGTGACTTCTACGAGATGTCAGCCTACTAGACATTAGGCCAGTAGCCTTGATGCAATCCATTATGCATGGAGTCCTTTTGAACACAAAACTTTGACAGGGAGACAAAACTGTGCTCGAGCACTTCTTGGAAAATAGGAAACTAAGCTAGAAAACTAGAAGGAAGCAAGAAAACTAACCTAACCTAAACTAACCAGTGAAAAAACTTGGTTAAACAAAACCATTCAATGGTTGTGAAAAGTAGCTACCCTTCCTCATTAGGATATTTTTCATTGGACTCATGAGGATAGCTACAAGGATGTGAAGCACATAAAAATTTGGCAAATGAGGATGCACTGCCTCTACAAAAATAAGATCAAGTTCACTCACCTCAAATGGATCACATGGAGGTGTCTCAGTGAACTCCTTTTGGGCCAAGTATCTAATGGGGCAGCCTCTTGAAATTCTGAAGGTAGGACTTTCCTTGATGGCTTGTTCCTTATCTTCTTGGTTTCCCTCCATCATGGATAGCCAGGTCAACACATCATCCGTGGATAGGGGACTGTCATCTTCCTCTTTTAAATAGGCTAAGAGCTCATCCAAGTTGTCCATATCCTAAAGATCTCCAGGAATGACTGGCTCTTTATAATTAGGCTCCACACACAAGCCATCTATGGCGCTTCCCAAACAATCCTCCTCAAGGCTCTTGTTGGTTGTGGATTATTCCCTTTGATCTTCAACTTGCAGATTTACACTTTGATGGATAATATAAATAAAATCCTGACTCTATCACCACTCCAAAGTCCACAAGGAAGAGGGCCAACTGACAAGGATCAAAGGATCCTTCTTCTCTTTGAGCTTCAGTGCTCAGGTAGGTGTACCCTTGACTCACTTCTCTAAAGGAGTCTCAAAATGATGTATACAATGCTCAACACAAGTCTATAAAAGGTTTATCAAATGAATGTTTATGTTTGTGGCTGTTAACCATGCATACCTCAAGAGGAAAGACCAGTGCCTTATACCAGGGCTCAGAATCACCTAACTGTATACCTCAACTGAATACCTCAAATCAAACATAATGGAAACCAGAGTAAGTGCTTTGCCTATTACCCCTTTCCCTCAAGCACAAGGACATCAAATTCTATACCTGGCTATAAACTCACTGAATTCACCTAAAAGGCTTTAATCCTAACTTTGTTAGAAACTCAGAGATGAATTCAAAATACTCTTTGTTTACCATGCATTAACACACTTTGTGATATTAACATATATGAGCTCAGAGACAAGAAAGAAGACATACACAAGATGCAAGATTGGGATTCAATAATATTTTCATTAACAAATCTAGCATCAGCATATAATTAGAATGACACCAAGATGAGAAAAGTCACAAAACTAGCCTTCTATCAGTATATACAGTCAAAAACCTGGGACCAAAAGCAATAAGATTTTAGAACCCTTTCAAAATCCAAAATTTTGCAAGTTATACCACTATCTACCTTGGAATCCTCAAGATCAAATGCAACAAGCTTCAGACAGCTAGGGCTAAGGTCTCAACCACCCAACCTACTAGAAACGGTCTAAAAGTTATTACAGGGGTGGGAAACACAAGCAGCCTGGAGAAAACAAATCTTGAAAATCTGCGAGCTCAACATAGTACACCAGGAATGCCATTAAAATCAATCTAATCATTGCCTACAAACAGTTCCTCAAGCTCAAAACCACACAGCACCAAGTACAAAATCACCTTTGCAAATGACCACAGAGCCCCTGGACCACTTCGCAACAACCGATGCCACCAACCAGATCAAAAACTATCGAGAAAGCATTGAAAACCAGTCCTTTTGTCGCTGCAAACCCCATAGAAAATTTGAATTTGAAATCCCAATGGTCATCTTCATGGTGCTAGATACACATCGGCGGTCCTCATTTAAACTAAGATCAACTTTACATCATAGTTGTTGATCTTTAAACTTTGTGGGCTTGTGCTTTAACACTTACCTTTAGTCACGCTACCATGCGGTCATGAACTTCACTACCACAAAAATCTGGCTTCACACTATGCTTGGTCGCATGATCGCATAGCCCGAGAGATGGGCTATGCGAACATGTGACAATCCGTAGGCTTTAACCTTGCCACAACTACCACTGCCAAGTCCGCAACTGTGTCACCAGACCATTGTTGCATGATTGCAAGCCATGGAAATGGCCCCCTGCGATCATGTGACAAGACCACTAGACCACCACATCACCACCTTGAACTAATCGGCAGACCCCACCTGGGCCCACCTGATGCCACGTGCCATCACACCACTCACTGATCCATGTCATGCCCCGCAAGGGAACCGGGGAAGAGAACAAAGATTCTCTTTGTTAAAGAAAACCTAAGTAATAATTTATGGAAAAATTTTGAACTTTAAAAAGAATTATGTAATCAAAACTTTAACTTAGATTCCTTCCAAGGTTCCCTTTTCATTTAAATGCATGATTCATTCAAATCCATTAAGTAAACTAACAACAAGATTTAATTCCCAAAGAAAACTGCATCATATCTTAAGAAATACAAAATATTTTCATTTCAACTTTCCATTTAGAAATCATCTATATTCCTAAGTATCCTTTATGAACCATGTAACTTATAAAATTTATCCAACTCATTTGATACATTAAAATATACTACATTTGGTTTTTCAATAGCTTCACTTAAACAACAATAATGAAAGCATGTTACATAATTTGGAATGTTACAAAATCCTTTTTCTTTCCAACATACATCTTAAACATAAAGTTCACATTTCCCTTTTCCCTTCTTCCTAAGTCTACCCATTCCAATTACATCATTTTGAAATACATCATTGATTACATTGCATTCAACTCCTCATAAAAAGTAACAAGATTATGCATCATGAAATATAATCATAAGGCCTTCGTTCTTCAAATCTGGTACATAAGCAAGCATGAATCTTCAAGCATGTATCTGCAAAAGGTACCTCGATAAAAATGTTTACCACCCAACCACGTGGGTACCTATAAGGCCCACTCCCCCGTGCTAGGAGATAAACACCAAGGTCCACAAAGAAGGAATAGCTAGGCCAAACCTAGGGTTGGGTAATCTTTCCCAAAATAGAAAATGAAAAGAGAGTCAAAGTATAGATCTTTCCCAAAAGGTTCTAAGGCTTGGGTAGAAAATCTAAGCAACAACCTAAGTGAGTGTCATCGCATAGCCCTCACCCCTTGGGTTGTCCTGGTACTAGCCACTCTGGGCCCCGGCCCCCAAGTAGGCACATGCGGGATCGAATGCCTTTCGTACAGACAAGTGCCATTCGATCGTACCTACGCATAGGTACCTTCTCCCACTCCCATCCATAGCCTTTACTAGCACTAATGGCATGGGTGAGGCACATTTAATCTTTTTAATGTTTTAACCCATTCCCATCAGTTTAATTAAATTTCCACTTGTTAAATAACTCTTTAGTTGGTTATCCTGGTTCTAGCCACTTTAGGGCCCCGGCCCCGCACTGAGAGCCACTCACTAGGTGTCGTTAGGTTTGCTACCCTCAACCCATACATCACAATTACATCATACACATAGTAAAAACATATTGCAAACACATTTGAGAACTACTACCAAGGATTGAAAATAATAGGATAGTTATGTATGTTTAGAGAAATTAGGTATGTTAAGAATGTTTAGAATGTCTTGACTCTAAACCCTAAACTGCTCCTTACAAACATTCTATCTCAATAAAGACATCTAAATGTACTGAAAATAATCTCCACTAAACAAGGAATGAACAATCTTCAGGTTTAAACAAAATTTCTTTCTAAACCTAAAACCTGGCTAATCCTGAAAATTGACTAAGTCTGATTTAATTAAAAATCTGAAATTTAAAAGCTACAACTTAACTCCTAGGAACCTGAAACCTATTCCAATGGATTCAAAGGGTACCTAATCCCTTTATAATTGTATAAAGTCTGAATCCTATTTTCCTCGGTTAGCACACTACCGACCTAGCTCGGTTAACACACTACCGACCTAGCTCGGTTGACACTTTACCGACCTCACTCGGTTCACACATTACCGACCTTGCTCGGTTATCACATTATCGACCTAACTCGGTTACCACTGAGCCGACCTAACTCGGTAAACACATTACCGACCTTACTCGGTTAACACACTGAGCCGACCTAACTCGGTTACCACTGAGCCGACCTAACTCGGTAAACACATTACCGACCTTACTCGGTTAACACACTGAGCCGACCGGAACTGCAGAGAACGACTGTCAACTTTGTCTTGCGGGTAAAACTGGGTGTTATGGGGACTAAGGTTGCCTAATATGAGCACGACCCATTTGAGATATCCCAGTTTCCCTTCAGAAACGGCCCATCAATCCTCCCTACCTATCTAACAAATATATTCTAGATCTGGGAAAAGAAAGGGTGGCACATATATGGACATGAAACAGTAAGGTTGCAACAAAAGTTCTAAACTCTAGAAGTGTTCATAATACATCCAGTGACAGTAAACTACACTACCCTACCAGGGAGGTTTCACCACAATGAACATACAAAAATTTGTAAAATAACTTTCCACAAACACATTTCAAATACATAGAAAATAAAGCATATATATATATTTTCAACCATAGCACAATATACAGAAATTTTTCCAGAATCTAGATTTTACATTCATTCTACAAGATAAGTCTACTTCTCAGGATGGATTCCAACCTGGAGTCCTGCGAAGACCAGTTGGAGAAGAAGGAAGATCAAACCCTCTCCAATGTTTCCAACACTCCTTGAATCCTTTTGCTCGCAACCTTCCAGCCTCTACCCGTAACAATCCAAATGCCAAACTCACAGGATAAATATTTTTTTACCACAATAATAATAATAATAATAATCCTCTTCTCCCAACTCCCTTTTACACAGGAAATCTTTCCTGTAAATAGGATGGAGGAGGTGGTTGCACAGGTAATCCAACTGGTGCAACCATCTCAACTATCCATCCGTTAAAGAGATGGTTTTGAAAACTCATTCCCGTAAAGGAATAAATAAACTATAATCTAAGTCCTTAAATTTAAGGTTATTAAAATAAATATTATAATCTTAAAACAATTTATTAAATTATTTAACTATGGTAATAGGATAATCCTATTTACCATACCGCTAATTGATCTAATTATTTATTAATATAATAAATGATTACATGGTAATAATTATATATAAATATATGTATGCATATGCATATGTGTGCACCCATATGCCTATGTGTACATATATTATTATTATAAATATTATTACAAGCACAATATTATTATTATAAAACATATTATTATTTTTATTGCTACAGACTCTTTGTCATTATTAGTATTATAAAATAATACCATAAATAAGGTACATTATTATTAATGTTAAACATTAGAATAACATTATTATAAACTATATGGTTTATTCATACCTTAATCCCCATTCTAAAATATATATGCATATATTAAGTAGCCACTAACATAGGTTAGAATTTTACCACTATTATTATTTAAAACCTCTTATTATTAATATTTCCTTAGACATTAAAATACCATAAAATTAATCCTTATCATGGGTATTAAAACCACATGATTTAATTGCACTCAAAAATTGCTCCTAATGAGATACGCTACTAAATCATACCCTCCAATGAGCAATAATCTACATCCATGATCTACTAACAGAATTGAACATATCATGAAGGCAAGAACTAGCTACAAGATCCACAATTCCATCAATTACAAAACCACATAAGACATTCACACAAGGGACTGACTCGACACTTCCCACCTAAGGATAAAAGGATCAAAGGTGAAGTTTCTTCCTGTGGACCTGGTGATACCTCCGTAACAACAACAACGATCGAGGATTTTGAGGGATCGCTCAGACCTGTGAAGCTAGGTGGAGACGACACCCGGTACCTGCAATCCTGCATCACCAAGAAGAGATACATATATATACATATGGAGATACAAATCAGATATATGCAAGCAGATGACCAGGATCGATACATCGTGTGGACCTCAACTAAGTGAGTAACTACGACTTCATCTTGGAGTCATGAAAAACACATCAGACACATCCATGAAACATAAAACATCATGATAGTGGTTAGATTCAAATAATTGGGTTAGATCCATATAAAAATAGATAATTTTCTAATCTCATAAACATGTAATTACTAACCATAAATGAGCATATTCATCATGTCATCATCCACAAAACATAAATGTAAATGTATAGTCTTGACCATAATAATAATAAAATTTCCAAATCAGAAAAGTCTAAGTATCACCATAGGAGAGGTATTACAATCCACGCCTGGTCACTAGCATAGGACCCACCTTCCACAAGCCTTTGAAAATGAATGGCTGGCATAAGATCTCATCACTTTGAAAAATCCCATGAGAACTTACGTCGGCCATAGGATCCATCCTTGTCACAAACCCTTTCGACAATGGCCCCAGCTCTGAGCACATCCACATCGACCAATAAGAAACCTCCACCTGCACAGACATGTCACACTAGACCCACTGCAGACAATAGACAACCTGGCAAGATGGAATAAAATTGACGGATGGTGCATGATCTCTAAGGCTGAGAATATTCCTTGAGATTATACACCGACCGTTGATTAAAAGTCTTTCAATGCGGGCCCCTCCAACTCATCACCATCTCTGCAACAAAAGCCAATGGGCCCACCCACCAAAAGGTAGACAAACTACCATGGACACGTGTCAATCAGTCGCATGATTGCATAGCCAAAAAATTGGGCTATGCGACCATGCGACAGCCAACCTAAAGCCACCACATGTCACTAAACTACAACCAGCACCACCATCGGGCCCCATGCGCTAGGAAGGAGCTAGTTGCATGGTCGCATGTCAGAAAACTCTGACATGCAATCATGTGACAACCAATAGGAACATGTGCCTTCACCTCCCCTCTGACATCGGGCCCACCACACATCTCGCTTGTGCACTAAAGCAAAGAAGACCACGAGGCATTCAGCGACTACACAACAAACCATGCACGTGATCGTGAGATGCTAGCAAGTAACTGCCAAATATTTGGAGATCACGCGAATGAAGAGAAAAAGACCACCCGCCAGGTCGCTGAATGAAAGCCGATAACCACCAAGGATCAGGAGACCAAGTGATAACATAGTCGCCAAGTCACTGGATGAAGAACTAACCGCTAGATAGCCGAACAATATAGAGAGCCAGGACCACATATACAGGTGGCAGGCAGTCACATGATCGCATGTTAGAAAAGTCTGACATGCGGCCATGCAATAACCAATCAGGAAGAGCATGGACCCACCATCCTGTCGAACTTGTGCAGTTGAGGGAACGTAAAAAACACACAAATTTTTTGGCACCATAAGACAAGTGCACAAAGCTTAAAGGAAAAGGGTTGAAAACAACGTAGGTTTTCAAAAACACTATGGGTTTTCGACACTGAGGCAGAACTTTAAAAATGCTTCCTACGGACCTTGAAACTCAAAAATCTTACTGGGTTTTGCACATTAGGAGATGCAGTTTGAACCAGGGCGAGGTGATAACATAAACTACTAGGGGTAGGACACGCATACCATGAAACATTAAGGATTTTCATTGCAAGTCAAGACTAAGATTGCAGGCATGGTAAGACAGCAAAACAAAAACATTGCAGGGAACAGGCCAATTACAAAGGATTTTGCAATGATAGAAAATTGGCCTAGCAGTGGCTCTATCTAGGGATGTATGCCTCCTGCAAGCATAGCAAGGACTTAGAATCACTAGTAAAAGAAAACCATCCCACAGGATAAAAATGTAGAGAGGAAGGAGCAAGCAGGGAAAGACCAAGCAATAGAGCCAAAAACTAATAGACCAAGGCAAAACAAGGTAGGGGAAAGCAACCTATATACAAGAATTTACAAGATGTACAACCCTAACTGCTATTCATGGAAAATACAGTACTTGAAATGAAGTACTGCTTCAAGAATTGTCCATGAACTGGCAACTCTTGAATATCACCATTAAAATCCTTGATGATGTAAGAATCTTGGCCCCATTTCTCATGAATCAGATATGGCCCTAACTAGATGGGATAAAATTTACCATGTTTCCCCTTATCCTCCAATCTCGCATTCCAAACTAACACCAAATCACCAGGCTCAAACCTTCTATCAACAGTCTTTTTATCATATAGATTTTTAACTTGCAACTGCAATTTGGCATTCCTTGCAACTAATTCTCTTCTAGTTTCATCCAACCTAATCTGGTCCTCCATTCTCAATTGCATTTCATCATCAATGTCATCATCATACAACTACACAAACCTGTACATCTTCAACAAATTATTCTAAGGCATCCTAGCATGAATTCCATACACTAGGTCAAATGGTGCACAACCAATTGCCTTCTTCACAGTTACCCTATCAGCCCATAGAGCTAATGGCAGCTTTGAATTCCATGCTCTCTTATTCTTCTCTAGAATTCTCTTCAAGATTTTAATCAAGCTCTTATTAGTAGATTCTGCTTGACCATTTCCTTATGGATGATAAGGTGAGGAATTAGAAATCTAAATTCCCAAAACTTTGCAAAAGTCCTTATATTCGGTAGATCTGAAGCACATAGCATTATCACTCACTATCCTCTCAGGGCACCCAAACCTTGTAACAATATTGTTCATCAAGAAATCAATTACCACCCTGCTAGTTGCATTCCTTGTAGGTACAGCTTCTACCCACTTTGTAAAATAATCAGTGGCAACTAAGATCCATGAATGTCCTCCACTTGACTTGTTTGGTATCTCCCCTATGAAATCAATTCCCCATTGCTGGAAAGGAGCCTGAACTTCTACTGGTTTTAATGGTACATTACCTGAAAACTTAAGCTTACCAGAGAACCTTTGACAAGCATCACATCTCCTTACCAACTATTCTGCATCCCTAAAGATTGTGGGCCACCAAAATCCTACTCTCAAGATCTTATGAGCAGTTGTTTTACCCATATAATGTCCACCACAAACTCCCTCATGCATCTCCTTCAACAACAGATTAGCTTGATTCTCATCTACACATTTCAATAGTATGCAATCTAGATTTTTTCTATACAACTTACATTTCATAATTACATACTTGATGGCCTAAAACTTCAATGTCCTCTTTTGATTATCATTCATACTATTTGGACACCTCATGTTTCTCAAATAGTAAATAATATCCTGATACCAAATACAATCATCCATATCACATGTATAATCAATTTCAGAATGATTTACCTAGTTTGCATCTTGATTGGATTGGGCCATCAGCTTTGCCAATCCTTGTTCTCTAACCAACTTAGTGATCTAGATCTCAACATTGAACTCCTGGATCCTATTGATCCATCTACATCTTCTTCCAGACACCTCTTACTATGAGAAAATGTCCTTCATAGCTGCACTTGGCACAAAAGAAATCACAACTGCTCCCATCAAGTAACATCTAAAAGCCTTGATTACCTTCACAAGTGCATAAGCTTACTTCTCATTTATGTCATACTTTAATTCTGCAGCCTGCAAAGATTTACTGAAAAATGCAATAGGCTGCTCAAAACCGTCCTTATTCTTTTGTAACAGAACTGCAGCAACAGTGTGAAAGGATGCGAAAGAAAAGATATGCATTGGGACACTATAATCAGGTGCCTTTAGTACTAGTGCATCTTTGATAGCCTGCTTGATATTCTTGAAAGCCACATCAGGCTCACCCTCCCAATTGATTACAGATCCCTTCTTCAACATCTTGGAAATAGGTCTAGTAACCTCTGCAAAGTTTGTCACAAACCTCCTCAGAAAATTGACCTGACCAAAGAAAGACTGAATCCCTTTAACATTCTTTGGCCTTTGAATTTTATCGATGGCTGCTACCTTCTCTGGGTCAATTCTCACTCCTTGCTTCCCAACTAAGTGGCCAAGCAACTTACCTTCTATGACACCAAAAGCACATTTCCTTGGATTTAGTGAAATGCCAAATTCCAAGACCCTCATAAATATTTTCTCTAAATGAGCACAATGGTCCTCTTCCTTCTTGGAATAGGTAGTTAAATCATCTAATACACAACAAGGAAATCATTAATGAAATCTGAAAAGGCAACATCCATTGCCCTCTGAAAAGTAGCACCAGCATTTGTGAGACCAAAAGGCATTCTCACATAAACATATGTTCCCTAAGGTGTTGTAAAGGCTGTCTTGAATTGTTTTGATTCCTTAACAATGACCTGATTGTAGCCAGAGAAACCATCCATTATTGACATCAATTCTGATCTGGTTACTCTCTGCAACATAGCCTCCATATTGGGTAAACAATAATTATCTTTCAATGAGCTGATGTTCAAATTTTTGAAGTCCACACACAGCCTGATGTCACCATTCTTTTTTCTTATAGGGACAAGATTTGACACCCAAGAAGAATGCCTTATAGGCTTGATAATGCTAGCATCTCTAAACTTCATTAATTCTTCTTGCATCTTGGGTGCCAAAGTAGGATTAATAGGCCTTTGCTTTTTCCGGAAAGGTTTAGCATCCTCTCTTAATGGAATAACATGCTAAAATAAATCCTCTCTATAAACCTTTAAGTCATCATACGACCATGCAAAAATATGCCTGAATTTCCTCAATAATTCAATCAAAGGTCTCCTCACCTTTTGAGATATATCCCTACCAATGTACACTTTCTTAGGTGCCTCATGTGATCCAAGATTTATCTCCTCAAGATCAACATGATCTTCTCCTTTGATATTATTTTGAACTCTATCTTGGTTGTCAAAAATAGTCTCCAAAACAACAAGCTCCTTGGGTACCTTGTTAGTTCTAAGTTGAATGACCTCATTGCCTAAGACAACCTCCCTTCCTTCTATTGACTCAACCAAGGCTGAACAATCAAGTTCTTGACCATGATACTGATCCTTGCAGTCCATAAACTTCAAAATGTCACTATCATCATCAAAAACTTGCCAATTCTCAATATTGTCTGGTATACTAGGCCTAGCTTAAATTTCAACTTTAGAAATACCAAAGAATGTAACATCATTAGGATTGATTGCAATATTGACCAACAAGTCAACCATCTTGTTGTTACTCCTATCCTTCCACTCAATAGTGAAGGCATCAAAATGCTCAATCAAATCCCACACTGCATTCTTATATTGTTTCAACCTTCTATTCTTGGAAGCATATACTAACTTGACTTGGGACACCACCAACTCAGAATCACCAATAACACTTATGCATTTTATACCATGCTTTTGTGCCAACCTCAATCCTAACAACAAGGCCTCATACTCTGCTATATTGTTGGTCCAAAAGAAATTCAATGTGAAAGAGAACTTGTAGGTGTTTCCATCAGGAGAAATAAGTAAAATACCTACTCCTGCACCATCTTTGTAGTTTGTACCATCAAAATAATAACCCACAAATACCCCTTCACAGATTCAGCACCTACCTCAGTAGAAATAGGTGACAAAACAAGCTCATTCTCAGATATAGGGATCTCTTCCCTAAAAGAATTTACATCAGTATCCATAAAATATGTAGTTTCATTATCTATGTTTCTCTCAATCATGTGGCATACTCTTGGCTCTCATTCAATCTTGACAAACTGATCGTCAATCTTGAAAGTTGCATAGGACAAATCACAGTGTAAACTTCCACCCATGGCAGTACTCCATCTTCTAGATAGCAACATCCCATAATGAGGAGGGATATCCACCACCAAAACACTCATTGTTAGCTCTTTCTTTAGATATGCTGCCAACCTATATGGCATTGCATTGATAGTCCCAATGAATGGTACCTCCCTCTGATCCATTGCACAAAACCTGCCCTACATTGTATCAACTTTAAGGCCCAATCTCTCCATGATTTTGAAAGGCATGATAGTATTAGAGGCACCACTATCAATCATACAATTTCTTAATTTCATCCCATTCACAAGAACACTTAAGAAGAATGGGTCAATATTTTCAAGGCTGGCATTGACAGAACTGTCCAAATATATTGGAGGAATTTGAGACACAATTCCCTGAGTAGCAACATCCTTCAAAGCTTCATCCCGAGATCCACTACATGAAGTATCATTTTTGTGAGTATTACCAACCCATGCAATAGCTTTATCTTTATGTTCAGGGATCCTCAACAATTCTGACAATGGAACCTTAACTGTAATTTGTGATAACACAGATAACATGTCAACAGGGGTAGAATAGGAATCTCAATCTGCATTACCTTAACATCTTTTTGCTTTTCTAACATATTAGGTGTATTGACCACCTTTATTTCTTCAACCTTAGCCATTGTGTTAACTGGTTTCTCAATCTTACTAGGGATCATTTCAATTCCAACTCCCTTAGGCTCACAATGCTTACTTTTTACATTATTTAATTTCACCATGTGATCAACCTTTGATTTGTTCTCATTAGGTTCTCTAGAGTTGGTACTCTTTATAAACATTCCTGCAGCTTTCTCATTTATGTTCCTTGCCACCATGCCTCTAGTTTGCACCTGGGCAATCATTTCTGTAGTAATCCTCTCCATCTCTTCTCTAGAAGGTCTTCTCAAATTTACTGGCTTGGGAGAACAGTTCATGTTACATGTTTTCTAATCAATGCACTCACCATCAGAAAAAACCTCTTGATAAAAAAGAGCCTGATTATGTCTCTTCACATTTACATCTACCTCTTAATCAAAATCAAAGTCATCTTCATATCCTAGATATGAAGAAGCCATGTTGCAACCAACATCATCTTGTTCTTCTTCTTGTTCTATCTCCTCATCGCTACAATCTTGATTTGCAACCATAGATTGTGAAACCACACAATGCTCTACAGAATGAGGGGATTGGCATGCAACACACCATGGTACATTCTCCATGACATTTATTGAAGCTTTATGTAGAGGTTCAGGGACACCTCTGTCATTGTTTCCTCTTGCAGCAGGGACAATAGGCTTGCCATCCTTCCATTGGGTGTTGTAGGGGTAATTCTGCAGTCTATTCTGCTTACTAAAATTGTTGTTGAACTGAGGCCTTTCATTGGTAGGAGCACTGATGTTCCTACTTGCAGGTGCCTTCAAATCCTTCAATGCATTAAGCACCTTATCCAACTTATCTTCTTCCTACCTCCTAGATCCAACACCCTTATCATTTTATTTCTTGTATTTCCTATCCCCAAACAACTTTGGGTCATCTCTCTTTCCACCCAATTTTCCTGATATTTTCATGTTGTTCTCAATATTGACAGCAATCCTAAAAGCATCCCTAAGAGTTCTTGGATCCTTATCCCTCAATAAATATCCCATCTTTCCATCAAATGCATTGAAGTATGTAGTTAGACAGACATTGTCATCCAACTGCATGACTTGGAACAACTTGTGCATACCCTTCTAAAATCTCATGTTGAATTCAACTGCAGATTCATTCTAATTTTTCCTTATGGTATTGAATTCATTCAACATGAAGCTAGCATTAGGCCTATCACCATACTGCTCTTTGAAACATTTCTCAAAAGAGTCCTAAGTATCAATACACTTATCAGGAAACCTCTGAAACCAAAATCTAGCATCCTCCATTAGAGATTGAACAAACAATTTCATGACAACATCCTCATGCTCTACCTCATAATCATTAAGCATATCAAAAAATAACCTAAGATGCTCTTCACAACTAATAGCATCATTACCAGCAAACTTAGGTACCCTATCTCTAATATCACTTGGAAAAGCATTTGGATAGCCAGGAATTCCATCAAAACTTATTTTCCTATAGCCTTCTAATTGCATAGGTCTTCTTTGAAAGCTTGAACTAGTGTTAACCCTAGGATCAACATTAGCATCTACATTTATCTGTGCATTTGACTACTACCTAGGATATCCACCTATCCTAGCAGATGAAGAAGGAATAGAACTAGTAGCATTACTAAGTGGAATAGCAGTAGTCATAGATGGCATACCTAGTTCAGTAGCAGATGGGCCAAGAGCATTCGCTGAAGAAGCCTAGAAAAATTGGATCTTCCTTTTCTTTTCTGCAATGGCAGCGTCAACCTCAGCTCTCTCTAGTTCTCTTGCAAGGTCCTCATCTTCTTTTCTTCTTCTCTCCATTTCAATGTCCTTATTTGAATCAGGTGGTGGGATCCCTGGTATTGTCACTGGTTTGCTTGCTTGGTCACCCACCATCTTCTGCTTTCCTTTCTCATTAATGATAATAGCAAGTCTGGTAATCCTATGCCCATCCTTATCTTTAGGCAAAGGGACATAACTTTGCACTTGTCTAACCATAGGGCCCTCATTTTCAAATTCATGATC
The DNA here is from genome assembly GCA_027943335.1 of Chamaecyparis obtusa. Lineage (NCBI taxonomy): Eukaryota > Viridiplantae > Streptophyta > Pinopsida > Cupressales > Cupressaceae > Chamaecyparis > Chamaecyparis obtusa. The sequence continues at coordinate 28,380 of BSBK01012307.1, forward strand.
CTGCAGTAAGCATTCCTGCTCACTCCTCAAGGCATCAAGATCACCAAACACATCATGCTACAATGTTTTAGGAGCAGAAGCAACCATTTTGTTTCTCTCCTTCATTTCATTTATTTTTCTCAGAAGAGACTACCTCTCTATCAAAGAATTTACCTTTTCAGCCTCTCTCTCCTCCTGTAATCTTTTATGTATGGCATCCTGCTCTGCCAGCTGCAACCTCAGTGCATTCAAGTCATCGAGATCTACCATAATGTCATTAGAACCAAATGACACATCTATATCAGGAAGATTTTGATATGGGAAATGAACTTGCCTATGTCTCATGGGTTCTCCTCTGAATTGATCTTCATCAAGATCCAAGTCAACCTCTAAACCCACATCTCTATTTTCTTCATTTTGACCTGCAAGAACCAGATGTTTATCCTAAAATGTAGCCTCAGGGGTATCATGAAATCTCTCTTCAGAGTGACCACCTTCTAATCTAGATACTCTATTTTTTGAACCATCCTCACTTGAGGATACATGTGGTCTTCTGGCTCTAGCATTTCTCTATTCTCTCATGGGAGCACTGGTAGACTCACCATTCCTTTTTCATCCAGCTCTTGTTTCCCTGTCTAGGCAATTGCTCTAGAGTGACCTCTAGATTCTTTCTAATATATGACCTACTATTTCTCCTCTTATCCATGCTTCTTCAATATGTTGCACTGGTTCAAACCTTTGAGCCGCCACCCACCTAGATGGGAAATCCTTAAAACACATAGGAAAACAAGAACAGGCTATAACCTTTCTCTATAGATTCTCCCCAGTAGAATCACTGAATCTTACAAATGCATATCTTCATGGTTGTCATCAACAGAGTCACCATTTTTTTGGTTGTGAATTATTCCCTTTGATCTTCAACTTGCAGATTTACACTTTGATGGATAATATAAATAAAATCCTGACTCTATCACAACTCCAAAGTCCACAAGGAAGAGGGCCAACTGACAAGGATCAAAGGATCCTTCTTCTCTTTGAGCTTCAGTGCTTAGGCAGGTGTACCCTTGACTCACTTCTCTAAAGGAGTCTCAAAATGATGTATACAATGATCAACACAAGTCTATAAAAGGTTTATCAAATGAATGTTTATGTTTGTGGTTGTTAACCATGCATACCTCAAGAGGAAAGACTAGTGCCTTATCCCAGGGCTCAGAATCACCTAACTATATACCTCAACTGAATACCTCAAATCAAACATAATGGAAACCAAAGTAAGTGCTTTGCCTATTACCCCTTTCCCTCAAGCACAAGGACATCAAATTCTATACCTGGCTGTAAACTCATTGAATTCACCTAAAAGGATTTAATCCTAACTTTGTTAGAAACTCAGAGATGAATTCAAAATACTCTTTGTTTACCATACATTAACACACTTTGTGATATTAATAGATGTGAGCTTAGAGACAAGCAAGAAGACATACACAAGATGCAAGATTGGGATTCAAGAATGCTTTCATTAACAAATCCAGCATCAACATACAATTAGAATGAAGCCAAGATGAGAAAAGTCACAAAACCATACTTCTATCAGTATATACGGTCAAAAACCTGTGACCAAAAGCAATAAGATTTCAGAACCCTTTCAAAATACAAAATTTTGCAACTTATACCACTAGCTTCCTTGGAAACCTCAAGATCAGATGCAACAAGCTTCAGATACCTAGGGCTAAGGTCTCAACCACCCAACCTATTGGAAATGGTCTAAAAGTTATTACAAGGGTGGGAAACACAAGTAGGCTGGAGAAAAAAAATCAAGAAAATCTACGAGCTCAGCATAATACACCAGGAATGCCATTAAAATCAATCTAATCATTGCCTACAAATAGTCACTCGAGCTCAAAACCACACAACACCAAGTACAAAATCATCTCTGCAAATGACCACAGAGCCCCTGGACCACTTCACAAGAACCGGTGCCACCAACTAGATAAAAAACTACTAAGAAAGCATTGAAAACCAGTCCTTTGGTCACTGCAAACCCCTCAGCAAATTTGAATTTGAAATCCCAATGGTCATCTTCATGGTTCCAGAAACACATTGGCAATCCTCATTTAAACCGAGATCAACTTTACATCGCAGCCATCGATCTTTAAACTTCACAGGCTTGTGCTTTAACACTTACCTTTAGTCACGCTACCACATGGTCATGAACTTCACCACCACAGAAATCTGACTTCACACTATGCTTGGTCACATGATCGCATAGCCTGAGAGATGGGCTATGCGAACATGCGACAACCCGCAGGCTTTAACCTTGCTGCAACTGCCACTGCCAAGTCCGCAACCATGTCACCAGATCGTTGTCACATGATCGTAAGCCATAGAAATAGCCCCCTGTGATCATGCGACAAGACCACTAGACCACCACATCACCACCTCAAACCAATCGACAGACCCCACCTAGGCCCACATGATGCCACATGCCATCACACGACTCGTTGATCCACGCTCGGTCACTAGCACAGGACCCACCTTCCATGAGCCTTTGAAAATGAATGGATGGCATAAGATCTCATGGCTCTGACAAATCCTATAAGAACTTATGCCGGCCGTAGGATCCATCCTCATCACAAACCCTTCTGACAATGGCCCCACCTCTTAGCACATCCTCATCGACCAATAAGAAACCTCCACCTACGTAGACATGTCACACTGGACCCACTACGGCTAATAGACAACCTGGCAAGATGGAATAAAATCGACAGATGGCACATGATCTCAAAGGCCTAGAATATTCCTTGAGATTATATGTCGACCATTGATTAAAATTCTTTCAATGCGAGCCCCTCCAACTCATCACCATCTCCGCAACAAAAGCCAATGGGCCCACCAACCAAAATGCCAACACACTACCACGGACATGTGTCAATCAGTCGCATGATCGCATAGCTTAAAATTGGGCTATGTGACCATGTGATAGCCAACCCAAAGCTACCACATGTCACCAAACTGCAACCAGCACCACCATTAGGCCCCATGCACTAGGAAGGAGCCAGTCGCATGGTCGCATGTCAAAGAACTCTGACATGCGATCATGCGACAACCAATAGGAACACGTGCCTTCACCTCCCCTCTGACATCAGGCCCACCACACATCGCACTTGTGCACTAAAGCAAAGAAGACCGCCAGGCATTCAGCGACTATGCGACAAACCACCTATGTGATCGTGAGATGCTAGCAGGTAACCGCCTGATATTTGGAGATCACACAACTGAAGAGAAAAAGACCACCCACCAGGTTGCTGAATGAAAGCCGATAACCACCAAGGATTAGGAGACCAAGCGATAACACAGTCACCAAGTCGCTGGATGAAGAACCAACTGCCAGATAGCCGAACAGTGCAAAGAGCTAAGATCACATGGATAGGTGGCAGGCAGTTGCATGATCGCATGTCAGAAAAGTCTGACATGCGGCCATGCGATAGCCAATCAGGAAGAGCATGGACCCACCATCCCGTCGGACTTGCGCAGTTGAGGGAACGTCGAAAACACACAAATTTTTTGGCACCATAAGACAAGTGCACAAAACTTAAAGGAAAAGGGTCGAAAACAATGCAGGTTTTTGAAAACACCATGGGTTTTTGACACTGAGGTAGAACTTTAAAAATGCTTCCCGCGGACCTTGAAACTCAAAAATCTTACTGGGTTTTCCACATTAGGAGATGCAGTTTGAACCAGGGCCAGGTGACAACATAAACTACTAGGGGCAGGACATGCATACCATGAAACACTAAGGATTTTCATCGCAAGTCAAGACTGAGATTGCAGGCATGGTAGGATAGCAAAACAAAAACATTGCACAGAACATGCCAATTACAAAGGATTTTGCAATGATAGAAAATTGGCCTAACAGCCCTTATTATCTTCTATACATTGGGAAGTCTCCTCCTCAAAGATGAGATCAAGCTCATGAATTAGCATATCCTCAGGATCAATCTCTTCTAGCTGCTACAGCTTCAAAGAGGTGGCTATGATCACATCTTCATTTTCTTGCTCAACAAAACCAGACAGCTCATCTAGCAAGGACAAGGCATCTTCTTCTATATCAACCTCCTATTGATGGTGGACCTATTATTCTGATTGACCTTCACCCATAGGTAATGGCCTGGTTTCTTCTTCATCATCAACAAAGAGGGGAAGCTCATCAAGCAAGCCAGCTAAGAGCTCAAGTTGAGCATCAACCTCCACCTCCACACCTTGCTACTCTAATTCACCACAATCATCACTCTGCATTGATACCTCAGATGTTCTCTCCTCCTAATCACATGAATGTTCAATCACCACATGCCCTTTCTTTGATACTAGACTAGTATCCTTGAAAAGACTTGACATCTGATAACCAAGAGGGAGAGTCCATTGGGGTATCCACAACACTTCATCATCCTCAAAGACTAGAGCGGCCTCCTAGGATGAAATTTCTTCTTCAACAGGTTGTTCTTGCAGAGTGGTGGGCTGCATCTCAAGTAGAGGCTCTTGAAAAGAGTTTTTTGCCTTAAAACTTGGGATGTGAAATTGAGGGGGCTCAGAGGGAGACACAAAAGGCATAGAAAAATAGGCCTTCTAGCTTGGGATCTTAGGTCTAGGAGCCTCTTGTTGAGCAATCTGTGATCTCAACCTTGATGTCTCAACATCAGCTTAGCATTTGATCTGTTCTTGAAACTTTTTTACTTGTTGCTCATCAACAAGAGCCTCTCTCATTTGGTATGGGACTGCCTCTTCATAATAAATTTGAGCCTCCTACTCTCTCTGCTCCTTGATCTTAGATACCTACTTGATCAAATCAAGCAAAACACTCTTTGTCTTCTCTTGAAACTGCCTTGTTGCTAAAAGGGCTGAGAAGGGGAGGGTGGGTGGTAAGCAGGATAGGGCAACTAGTTTTGCATTTTTTATTGTGCTTCTTGTGCCCATGATCCATCTTGTCGGAGGGCCCTCTCATAAATTTGCACAAGGGAAAACTCATTTGGGGCATACTGGATATATTGATACCCTTGAGAAGTATAATAGCTTGGGGTAAAAGGAGGTTTTGGGTGGCTTTGATAAGGCTGGGAACCAACCCATTGAGCATCACTCTCATAATAGGATGGTGAGTAACCTGACTGTCCATAGTAACTTGACATGTCAACTCATACAATCAGCTAGACTTTGGAAATGAAAGCTTGAAACATACTAGCATCTGATCTTTAAAACCAGTAGACCTTCTGGAGTCACTAGATATGTAGCAAAATGACCTCTTCTACCTCTGTAGCATGCTATCAGCATATCAGAGATAGCATACCTTGAACATGAATCTGAACTTCAGTCCCACTGGGCATGCTAGAATTGTTATACACTAAGTTTTTGCACCTTGTCTCGAGCTCTCTTGGTCTTGATAACTCAGTATAACATGGGAATCATCTCAAGGTTGTGGGACCTTTGCTAACCGAGATGAAACCTCTAGGTTCTAGGTTGGTTCCTCTTGGATTGTCACCTTACTCTACTCTTAAACAGGAAAGTAAATCTTTGAGGGGAAAGGGTTAGAAGGAATGCATGAAATGTATATAATAGAAAACCAAACTACCTACTAGGTGATGCACCAAAAATAGGGTTTGGATCTCAGTATAGAGGGATGAAATTAGTGAAATACCTAGGTCTAGTAGATCACAACTTACTGAATAGGCTTACATAAGTATTTCATAAGAGGGCCTGAACATTAGAAATAACCTATGACCTGCAGGCAAACATTCTCTTCAGCAAAAGGAAATAGGAATGAGACAGAATGACAGGGGGCTGACGAATACCCACAAACTCACTCAAATCAGATCAAACATAGTAAAGATGAAGGTAAAAGGGATTGTGAACCCTAAATATCACTGAAAGCATTCATAAACCTTAATCCAATAAGAGATAATGCAAACAAGGAAGCACAGGGACATGAAGGATTGTCACAAACTGCCTCTGCAATATTTTTATTATCAATGGAAATTTTTAAAATTTGAGAAACTAGAGGGCAGGAAGAAATGCCATAGATAGCTTCCCAAGAAAGAGTCTTTCTTCTTTACAAAATGTGAATTCTAAGCACTAAAGACTCCCAAAAAAACAATATATACATCCCTCACTACACACAGGCAGGAGTCAAAATCTAACATAACTAGGGTTACATAGTTATTCAATTCTTTACCAGACCCTAGAGGTACAAACCCTCAAAACTCTGAGAAAAGTCAACAAACAGGTCCAAAATCTCATGATTGCATATCTTTCTATACCAGGACCACCTGCAGACACACCATCCCTAATCAACCAACTCACCTGCAACTCCAATCAGCCATGAATTCTCCCAAAATTAATCACACCACCCTAGGAAAGGACTATAGAAAATAATGGCACCAAGCACTTATTCATCAACATGTGGCATGAACACACGGGATAGGACTCTAAAATGCTGGCAAAGATCACCTTAGAGTCCCCGCAACCACCAACCATCCTAGCGACATAAACTCTTAGCTATCTACCACTCACAACCATCCTCTGCAGAAGACAACCCACCAAAAACTGGCCACACCGCTGAATTTGAACGTTGGTCACATGATCGCATGAGCCCAAAAGGCTTCATACGATCATGTGACTGGCCACTTAAAACTATCTCCATCACCACATAGACATCCAGGTCCACAAAATTGCCACCTCAGTCCAACCCACGATAGCACCACAGGAAATGCCCTCATAATCCAATGGTGGTCGCATGATCGCATGTGATCGGAAGATCCTATGCGAACATGTGACCACCGTAGATCTTTCATCTACAGGGCCCATGCTATACTTCTAGCCCACCATAGACTAGACACGTCACCACCTGAGGACCCACTAGTAGCTGAGAAACGACCACGAACCGATCGTAGCAGTGCACTTACAGCTAGTCGCATGTTTGTATAGCCTAAAAAGGGGCTATGCGATCATCCAAAAAACCCCTAGCATTTGTAACAGTACCAAATCAGTTAGTCGCATGCAGCTCGATGAAAACATCAACTGGGCCACACTGGCCGGAGTTGCACACTTAGGGAAAAGATGACACCAGAGGAAGAAGTGCGAAGCACAAAAGGGGGCGAAAACAATCGAGGTTTTCAGAGTGAAGGTCAAAAACATAGAGGGCTTTCAGATCGAAGGTCAAAAACACAGAAAGTTTTTGACACTGAATACTTTTTTGGAACTCTGCAACAACATTTCCTACAACCTATTAAAATTGAATAACTTCCTAGGTTTTGTGAATTAGGGTGTGCGATCTGAACTGGGGCATGGTGAAACATTGAAGAACATGGGGTTCAGATCGTAAGCCATGAAACTTTGAGGATCCACTTCGCAAAATGAAAACATGTTGCAACAGGGACCTAGACAGTTGCAGAGGCCAGAATTGAAAGATATGAAATTGTGGGCAATAGTTACACTAACTCTCACCCTATCCCTAACCCTAACCCTAAGCCTAACTTGGACCCTAACTCATACCATAAAATATCTTACTAACCCTAACTCACCCTATCTGTAACCCTAACCATAACTCTTACTCGGTTTCAAATAATTGTAATAATTTCTAATTTAGAACTATATATTGTTAGAGTAATAGATATATTTGACTTTATAATTAAATCATTTCGATTTAATTACTTAAGTCCTCTATTATTCTTTTTCACTTAAGCTATCTCTTTTAGGTGCATAATAATTAATATTTCTATTAATTATTATTGCACAGCCTAGTTTTTTGTGGCTTTAGGGTTTCTGTTCTTATAAGCCACTTTTGTATTTTTTTCATTTATTCTCTCTTAATACAGTTTGAGCTCTAACATTTTGAGCACAAGAGGGTTTTGCTTTTTCCATATTTTTGCTTCATTCTTTGTGACAGGTTTATTGCATGCAGCTGGATCTTGGAGTTGAATCTGATATTTCATCAGTTTCTACATGGTATCAGAGCTTTGCTACTGCAGCTTGTTCAAAGTTTACTCAAGCTGTGGATCCAGCCCTTTCTTTCTGGGGTTTTTTCAGTTGTTTTTTATTAGATTTGGGGGGCTACTTTTTTTTGGAGCACTTTGGGTAAAAACCAACCTCACGGTTGCATCCAGAAGGCCCAAAAACCCCTATTTCCATATAAAATTCGACCTATTTGGCATCCGGGACATCTGAGAAATTTTTTTGCCCTATTAGGGCCGTACGGCACGTTTTTCAAAAAAAAAATATTAAAAAAAACTTTGGAAAACGCCATTTTTCAGCGCTCCGGAGCGCGCCGCCAACTCGCCGCCGCCGCGCCACCCAGGCGCCACTGGAGCTCGGCCCCTGCGCCACCGCGCCGCCCGCGGACCGCCCCGCCTCCTCCCGGCCCGGCCGCCGCCCCGGCTCCGCCCGGCCGCCGCTGCTCCGCCCGCCCGGCCGCCCGGCCCGCCCGGCCGCCGCCGCCGCTCTGCCCGGCAACTGCAGCAGGTGACGTCAGCTGCTGACGTCACCCTTTTTTTTCCGGCGCCGTGAACTTTTTTCCGGCGATTTTCAAAATTTTCCGACCGTACGGTGATGACGTCATGCTGACGTCAGCGACGGCCCAGTGACGGTCATACGGCCGTCAAATTTTTTGCCGTCCCTGGTTTTTTCCAGAGAGCTTGCAGTTGGGGGTACTTGGGCGTTTTTGCTCCTACAGGGTTCATACGGACTCGGAAATCGACATATGATATATCACCGGAAAGGTCTTTCCGAGACGGACGCAATGATGCTGGTTTGGTTTGCTGATTCAGCCATTTGAGCTCTCTTTTTTAGCGTCTAAGTTAAGGCTTCTCCTTTCCTCCTTCTCTGCTTCTGGAGTCCAGGTTTTCTCCTCATTTTTTTTGTGCTTTCAGTTATTTGCTGTACGGGGGTTTGATTTATACATTGTGGTGGGGTGTTTTTCCTTTCTGTAATTTACTTCAGAAAAGACCCTTCTACTTCTGTCTTCTTCTTCTCTCAATGTCGGATCCCTCTGTGGCCCGGCTGACACCGCATAATTATCATACATGGAAAGCACACATGACCAGGCTGCTCATGTCACGTGGCTTATGGTCATGTCTGGATGAACACCAACCTGTTCTGTAGC